>CAUYON010042174.1:0-11621 GCA_963573935.1 Arctocebus calabarensis
TTGATAAATTTTTTTTTAATAAATCTGTGTACATTTTATAGTAGTATATTAGAAAATAGACTACTGTCATAAACTCATAGACAATAAAAAAAGAAATATTTCAATATCATTCTACTTGATCTGGATACACCTGATATTGAAATTGGAGAAAATACATTGTTATAAAGAGAAATTACAAACATGTTTCATTTATAGATGAGGATGCAATATCCTAAACAACATATTGACAAGTTGAACTACAAAATTAATATTTAAGTAATATACTATAGTCAAAATTGAATCCAATTTATATGAAAGTTAGACACTATTTTCTTTTCTTTTTTTTTTTTTTGGTTGTTTTGTAAAATCATTGTGGTACAGTTTATTACAGTTTGTACTTTGTTATTTAATTCAATTCATTGCTTAATTACTGTTTTCCTATGAATGATTATACTGTGGTTAATATGTTAGCATAGCAGTATTCCCAGATAGTTTTTTGTTTGTTCGGAGGTTGGGCTTTGGGGGGGCAGAGTTAATACTTTGCATGAAATATCTTATCTTATAACAGTGAAATTGCTTTCTCTTTTGTCTTGTGATTTTTTTTTGAGGGAAAATTTAAGTTTTTGTGTGAGTAGTAGTATTATACCTATTTTGAGTGTCTTGTTTGTACTGTATCACATCATACCTTTGTTTAATTCTTAATAAACTGTTAACTTAAAAAAAAGAAGAAAAAAGAAAATAGACTAATGTCTACATATATTTTATGCATTTGCGACATACTTAACATTTTTATTTTTTCAATACTTCTAGTCTATACTGTTTGTCTCTGAGTTTTTTCAAATGGTCGTGAACCTCCAAAAATTTTTCCAATATGCTTATTGAAAAAAGAAAACCCACCCAGTTCAAATCTATGTTATTCACAAGCCAACTGAACTATTGCCACCAGCTTCATATAAAAGATGAGGAGACTGAAAGTCAAGTAGGCTGGATAACTTGCCCAGGTCAGACAGTTAATGATGACTGGAGGTGGGATGGGACCCAGCTGTTTGATTCCACACGGACACACTCCACGTTGTTAGCTGGATGTCAGTTTCATCAACTGCGTATAGACATATGTGTGTTTTGACACCCAGAGAAGTAATTTTACATAATATTAAAACCAAATGTAGGTTCTATGTTTCTACATGGATTAATCTTATTTATCTCTAATCAGAGATAATTTTCCTCTTTCTAAGAAAAAAAATTACACCTAGATTAATTAAATAATCAAAAATTTCAAAGTGATTGATTAATTGTCCTGAGCATATTCATGATTTTAAATTGTGGAAAGTCCAAGTTCTCTGAATGTTTGTTTGCATGGTCTTATATATTAAAAGAGGAGCAGAATGAGGCTGGGCACAGGGGTAAATAATAAAGACATAACATTAGATATT
Organism: Arctocebus calabarensis; assembly: GCA_963573935.1. NCBI lineage: Eukaryota > Metazoa > Chordata > Mammalia > Primates > Lorisidae > Arctocebus > Arctocebus calabarensis. Next base: position 1,413 of record CAUYON010042174.1, read on the forward strand.
ATTCTAACTTTATTTTGCTTGACCTAAACAAATTTGAATAACCCAGACCAGATGCTGATTTCAGCTGACACCTGCAGAATTTAGCCGTTGCTCCTTGATCCCATCTCTTGACCTTCTCATCCTATGTTGTGTTTTCAGGCCATGGTTGGGCCTGAGGGCGGAGTGGCCCCAGCCCTCTCAGTATGTCTTCCTTACCACATCTCCCTTTTTTTTATAAGACCCAGGCAGTAGGTGTGAGCTCTTTGCCTGTAGTTCCCCTCCACTGGCTCTTCAGGCTCTGATTACAGTTCCAGCTTCCCACTAAAATCACCAACATCCCTTGCCTCTCCACACAAGGCCACATTGGCTCCAGGACTCCCAATTTCAATCTCCAGCATCTCAACATGCTGTTTTTCCACTAGGTTATAAAACTGAAAATCATAGCAGGAAATCTAAAGATGACATTTTCTCCTGTCAACCGAGATCTAAACTATGCTCTTGAATGGGAATTTCACTGGGATTTCACGTCCAAATCCATATGACAAGCAGTGTGAACTACACTTGGGGAAAATTCAAGCAGAAGGTGAAATGAAGGACATGATGAAAATAGAAATGTCAATGCAGGAAGTACGAGGCCTTTAGCAATGTTTGGGGGATAAACAGTAGATTTTAGCCTGCCAAGAAATAGTTTATATTTGTTGAGTCCTAAACAAGCACTGTTGTGGCATGTGAAGAGCCCCGGAGTAAGGGAATCAGGAACCAAAGGAACTGTCCTTAATGTACTTGTGTTCTAATTGGGAAGGAAACTCACACATGCAAATGAAGGAAAGTGGAGAAATGGCATCCAAACCGCCCTCCTAAGGGCTGAGACTAAAGCGCTCAGTAGAAGGTCAAGAGGGCTGGGAGGCTTCCTGGGAAGGCTAGATTTTGAAACAAGTTTGGGCAATGGTAACGGAAGGCAGCTGCTAGTAAGGACGCAGCAGGTTATCGTGGAAGGTGATGTTTGGAAATTTGACCCAGTAAGAAATGAAATTTTGATGGTTGGAACTTAGATGTGGGTAATGTTTTTTTTTTTCTAAGCAACCAACAGGTTTTGTGTGTTTGTTTTCAATTTAGTTGGAAGTGAAAGCATCATTCATGGTGAGGGGTGGGGAGGTAAAAATGAAGTTGAATACAAAGTGTACAGTGGACATTGGAGACTCAGAGTGCGGAAGGGTGGAAGAGGTGCCAGGGAAGAACTACTTATTTTAGACAATGGGCACTATTTGGGCGATGGGTACATTAAAAACCCAGATGATTCATCCATGTAACCAAAAACCACTTGTATCCCTCAATCTACTGAAATTTTAAAAAAGAAATTACCTAAAAATAAGTAAACTCCAGATTCAAATCTGGAATGGAAACTATGAAGAATCAACCGCTCTATATGTCTGAGTCCAAGTTATCATCAGTGTGAGATAAAGTATCTCACAGTTTTCTTGACTCTCTAGGGCTGGTGAAGACCTAACAGCTTTGTTAAGGTGGGTGCTCAACATGGTGGTAGGACTGGACTTAGAGGAAGGTTGACAGAAAGAGACGACAGTGGGAGACCTCTTTTGAGGCTTTGCCATTGAACTCTGGTGATACCTAATATCCAGGTTAGTTTTCCCCTTCTGCAGAGTAATTATCTTCTGTTTTCCCCAAACCTTTGGTAATGTTTTGTCAACTACATAGTCTGTCCTTAGAAGTGCTTGGAAAATTAACTGTGTCCACACTGGGACCCAAGCACCATAAGCACATCAACAGCAGTGTAGGGAAGCAGTTGGAAACTGCTAGGATCCACCCAGAGAAAAGCCTAGAGCATTAAGCCAAACAGGGAAGTGTGTGATAGCACATGGAAAGCTAGACTTCCTGCTGATTTTAGGGCAAGAAGAAAGTGTATAAAATGTTATCAACTGTTAAACAGATAGCAAACCCAGGTTCATGTTGATCACATACGAGACCATGAAAGTCCAGATTGGGGGCTTTATAAACTAAAAACCTAGAGATGTGCCACTCCTAAAAATCCACAAGGAAGAGAAATAGGTAACTGTAGTTAGGTGTAACTAGCTGGGAAGCCTGAACAAGCCAAGTGATTTCTCAAGTTTATTACCTACTGCATGAAAAGAATTAGATTAGATCATCTCTAAATTAACTATTAGATAAAAAATTCTGCAATCTCATCTTTTTTTCCTTTTTTGATATTCTCTGTATAATAGAAAACCTAGGGGAAAAAATGGAAATAAAAGGTAAAAAAACCTGAAATTCATTGTAGTAAATCAAGAGTCCAGATGGTCTATATAGAAGCAGTCTCTGAGTTACAAACATTGGACTTAAGTACAACTTGCACTTATGAATGGAGGCTATTACAGTAAGTCCCCTGGTTACAAACATCTGACTGATGTGAGACTCACACTTACAAACGGAGGCTATTACAGGTCATAGGTAAATGTACCTGTTCCAACTTACATACAAATTCAACTTAAGAACAAACTTACAGGACCTGTCTCGTTCGAATCCTGGGACTGCTGTACTTCTATGCCTTATTTCATTATGGCTACAAATATATTATCTACCCACCATTTCAGATTTTTTTTAACTGACTAATCATTCTCACCCCCAGTATTAGAGAATAAGTCCTTAATAGTACTTATCTCTTAACTTTATTTCACTATTATCTGTATTCCCAATTAAAATACACATGTCACGAGGGCTTGTTTTCTTTGCTGATGTATTTCTAATACCTAACACAGTACCTGGCACATAGCAGACACTCAATAAATATTCCTGACTAAACAAATGAAAAAGTAACTAAGTGATACTCCCTGTATCTTTACACTTTTAGAAGATCGGATGTTGAAGTGTCTGAATTTTATATGTTGAAATTGTTATTAACCAAAAACCAAGACATTAAAATTGCCCAGAAATTCTTTTGTTCACCAACCATATAAATAAAAACTGTACCCAACGGATTTGTTTCCAGAGTGTCTGATCAGATAAAGTATGGTGCCCCAGGATCATAAAAATGGTTTATTAATTAAGATACCTTACAATTTCTGGTGAGATTGTTTTTAATTTGTGCTTCATTTCCAATGATCCAAGATCTTGATAACATAAAAAATATGAAGGGAAAGTCATGCTGAGTTGAGTAGGAATGAGGAACCAAGGTTAAAGCCTGCTACAGCCACCTGGTCTCATGAGATTACATCACCATCACCACCTTCATCAATAATTAATAGCAATGAAGCTGTTACTATAAGGAAAGCACAACAGCATACATGTAAAAGATCAAAAACAAACTTTTGACCCAAATTAAAAAAAAATGAATCCTCTACCTGTATATCAAAAACCTAGTATTCATCTGTCTAAGCCTGTTCTTAGGGTCTAAGAACCTTCAAAGGCCCAGCTAAAACTCTCAAGCTAGAGGCTCTTAACAGAACCAAAATTCTTTTTAGGTCTACAGAACAATTTAATCTTACCAATAACACCAGCGAAGGCTGGATGCAATAGCTCACACCTATAATCTCAGCACTCTGGGAGGCCGAAGTAGGTGGATTGCTTGAGGTCAGGTATTCAAGACCAGGCTGAGAAAGAGCGAGACCCTGTCTTTACCAAAAACAGATAAACTAGCCGGGCATCAAGGCAGGCAGCTGTAGTCCCAGCTATATGGGAGGCAGAAGCAAGAGAATTGCTCAAGCCCAAGAGCTTGAGGTTGCTGTGAGCTAGGCTGGCTGGTGGAGCCATGGCACTCTACCCAGGGTGACAGAGAGAGACTCTGCCTCAAAATAATAATAATAATGGTGATGTTTACCCACCAACACATGATCTTTAGCAGTAAAAACTAAACTTAGCTCCTTCCACACTTATTTCTTATTTTTTAAGAGAGAAACAAGCCAGAGTTGAAATAAATCTAAAAGGAGAGAAGAAAGTTGGGTAGTGTCAATAAACTTTCTAGCTAGATATAGAACACATTGAAGTAAAACCTATTGAATGGAACTTTCAGAATATTCCCAGCATCAGCTCTGAAAGCACTGTAGAATGTTATGGGGGCAATAGAATACTCTGAAACATGGACTGAGTGGGCACTGGAGACAGCCATAGCTAGGGAGAATTATGCTGCTAGTGCACACATTTCCATGAATTGGTCCCCAGGGTTACACTGCTAGTTTCATTAAAGACTTTTTATTCTTACATAGCTAAAATATATTTTCACATTAAAAAAAAGTTTCTTCTCTTAGCTCTCAAGTTTGTAAAGAGTGAACTGTTTAGATAAAATCAGCAAAATTCACTCTACGAAAAGGGAATTGACCTGTACCCAGATATAATTTGTATTTTTATTTAGAAATAACTTCCCACTCTGCTCCAACTTGGGTGAACATCTTTCCATGAATTTCCTGTCTCTCACTCTTTCTGCACCCACAGGCCCTCACTGTATGTTAGTAACAGCTATTTCGTGTTTAGGACTTTAGCCTCTTAAAGACAGGTCAAGTATGCTGTATCGCCACACTGAGCACTCACCCCTTACAATACATACCAAGCACCAATTTGTCAGTCACAGCCTTAGTCCTGCCCTAATCTTAGCTTTTGACCTGCCTTATTCATTACCACTTTAGTCTTGGAACGCTAGCATTTGGTGTAACCTTACCTCCTCATAATAATAATTCTGGCCCTAATCTTAGTCTCATGTCACCTTGGTCTCTATTCTTATTGCTTTCAACTATGTCCTCCATCAACATTTGAATAGCAAAAAATGATCTGGAAGGATTAATCTCCAGAATCTACATGGAACTCAAAATCAGCAAGGAAAAAAAAAATCCCATTGGAAAAAAGAGATGAACAGACATTTTTCAAAAGAAGATATGCAAACGGCCAACAAACATTTGAAAAAATCCTCTTCTGTATTCTTTTCTGTAAATAAATTCTGTCAGACCACTGGAAAAAAGAAAAAAAATAAAAGGAAAGAAAATGCCATGAAGGCTATGTTAAACAGTTTGATGAAAATATTTCAGATTGTATATATAGTCAACACATTGTGCCCCATGATTGCACTAATGTACACAGCTATGATTTAATAAAAAGTAAAAAACAAAGAAAAAAGAAAAAAAAGAAATGGAGGGGTAAGGAAGGACTACTAAAGGTGGAAAAACTGAGTTTATGTCCTATGAGCCCTTTTTAAAAGCAAATAAATACCCATAAAAGAATATATTCACTTTCTTTTGACAGAAATGTTTCTAATATGTGTCATCAATGGATGCACAATAATGTAACCTAATAGTTAATATCCTTATATTAATCCAAAATTTTTTAAAAATGGATAAAATGTATTTAATAAGCAACTTCTACATGACCTCTATTTAGAGTTCAGTATTCCTAGTCTTTTTCTCTCTTCCCTTGCCTATCCTTCCGCTTTCTGTCACACACACACACACATCTTATTTTACTGTTACCATAATGTTCATGATGTAGAAATGTTAGGTTTTAGAAATACAAGTAATTTATATTTGTGATATCTTACATGTTATGTAAGCTTTCAAGATTCTTCAATTTATTAGGATTTTTGGTACAATGAATATCCCCTCAGGTAAAGTACTTGAGTCCCTGAAAATTCTCATATTCCTAATTTGAAGTGGAAAATTAGCAATTTTCTAAGGATTTATAAACTGAATAGAGAAGCAGATGTTTCTTGGACATCATCTAGCTCTCTCTCAAAATGATAGCATCCCATTTTTAAACTTACATTCAGAATGGTTTTCTCTTCTTGTGAAAATAGCTTTTTACTTGGGATTGCTTTTCTTTCTCTAGTTACCATTGCTATTTTTTCCATTTTTCTTCTCACTATTATTTTACCCTGAAAAATCAATTCATATGCTGGCAAGGTATTTGGTGAGTAGTGTGCTGACAGTTGCATTTTAGAGAGTCTGTATAGTATTCTGAGTAAGAACAACGTCTTTGACATCATTGGGCTCTAGATTTTGGCCCTAGCCTGCCCAATTACTGACTGTTAACTGGAACTTTCCTGCATGCCTCTAAGCTTGCATTGGGTTGTAAAAGGCAAGATAAGGTATCCTCTTGATGCTTGCGTATAGAGAGATACCAAGAAATGTATACACATATTAAAAAAGGAAAAAATGTATTAACATTGTAATAATATATACCGATAACAAAAATGAATACAAATCATGTTGAGCACCTCTTATAATTGTTGAGGTCAAACATGACTTGAGTGTTACAAATTTAATACAGTTCTTTCCTTTCTTAAAATGTGTGTACATTTTTTGGCACTTTCTATATTAAATAAAATAATTCTTGCGAAATTATTTACATGATTATTTGCAAGCACTGTAATTGTGAATGTTGTTGTTTCTCTTAACCCCTTAAATAAAATAAAATATTAAAAAGAGCAGAAAACTTTTGCCACATTTAATTAAAATTTCTTTTCTCAGTTCATGTAAGGATAATGGTCTTATTTGGACTCTTCTTTATGGAAATAATTCTTAGCCAGAAACTGCACTAAAATCATCCAGTAATATAGGAAGAAAAGAGTGATCATGTGATAATTAGAATGCAAAATATCAAATTGGTAATGTATGTGTAGGAGAGAGGGAAAAAGTATTAGGCTATAGGTCGGCTAACCTTTAGAAATACTTTAATCCAGCCTTGTGTCCTTGAGGACTGGACTGACAGGCTTTGGTGTATGTATGCCAGGGACACTTTAAAAATGGAAACTTTACATCTTTTGTATTAACCTGGATAGAGGTGGAACACATTCTTCTCAGTAAAGCATCACAAGAATGGAGAAGCAAGAATTCTATGTACTCAATTCTCATATAAAGGCAGTAGATGAGCTAATACAAGGAGTAGGGTAGGGCAATAGGGGAGCTGGGAGAGGGGAGGAGGGAGAGAGACGGGGGTCAAGGTGTATGGCAGACTTTGGGGGCAGGACACAATTATAAGAGGGACTTTTACAAATGCAGTCAGTGTAACCTAATTCTTTGTACCCTCAATGAATCCCAAACAATAACAAAAAAAAGAAATATTTTAGCTTCAGAAGCACTTTTTCCCACCTTATAAATTCCATACTTAAAAGTATAATTCCATACTTAGAATTTTTAATTTATTCAAGCTGAGAACTGTTATACCATTTCATTTTACAAAAGTTCGTTTGTACACATAAGTAGACTTTACCTTTGAGCAAACTTCAAGAAAGAATGACTGCCAAGATATATTATAACTTGATTTCTGAAATGGTTTTCTCATTTGTATCTTTAAAATTTCTCTCTAAAATATTGGAGAAACAACCGTAATTAGGATAATTGTGTGCATCCATATGTACAGTTTTTGGCAGGAACATGGTGCTGTGAGCTCCAACATACAGAAGCCACAGTGCTTTCAAGGCTGGCCATGTGGTCAGTCTTGGGCTAACAACTGTTAAGAAGGAAACATTTAGCAATTCTTTTGGTGTGAAAATGAATCAATAGTTATTTATGGGGAATAATAAATGTATCATTTTGCAAAAGTAAACACAATTTCTAACCCTTGAGAAACTGTTAAACAGTAAAAAGAATGTGAAAGGAATACTTTCGATCAACAAAAAAAGGCTTAAAGAGAAATAGATGCCGTCTGTGACTGTGTAAGATACTATCTTCCAGACCGTGTGGGCATATCACCAACTCTGAGAATAATGGGAAAGAGTTAACATTTTTGAAGAGTAATCAGAAACATCCTTAAAGTAATCAAAACATGTGGACTATCTCTGTGAAGACTATATTATGGAGTTTTGTGAAATTGCAATGATTTTTACATAGTTACATTTTTCCAATACCTTATTATTTTAAAAAGGGGATGGAAGGGAGTAAGGAGACATAAGGAAGGAAGGGAATGTGTGCACAGCAATTCCAAGTAAAAATGAGGCTGACTTTTTCTGCTACCTCAATATCATTTATTCACAATGAATCCCCTGTGGTCAAATGGCTAGTTAGACATATTAGAGATTATTTTTGAATTGTTTGGTTCAAAATGAGTGGACTTAGCCAGTTGTTTGCTTTGAACCATTGCCATATGCTCGCTGGTGAAATACTTTGGCACCCTGTTTCTGTATCAGGCTTGTACCTGAACAACTCTTGACGTGTTCAAAAAATAATTTATTTCTGAATGGTAATTATTTAGTGTTAAATTAGTATTAATCTGGTAATGGCAATTATACTAAGAAAATTTTATTTCTAGTATACTTCTCCAGTTGTACAAGAAATAGCCTATTCCGTTCAGCTCTATGACTCTTTGATCTGAATGCCTGAGATCCAACTTCCACTTGAACTTTTTTCCTTGAGGCAGTGGAAGAAAGTAGTGATGGTTTCCTCCTGTTCATATTGTGAATTTGATTTTTCATTTTCACTTTTCTAGTATGGGAACTTATCTTATTTTCCAGTATAATTGCATGAGTCCTTTAAGTAGCCTACCATCACTTAAACTCATTTAAATACAGACTATGATAGCTGTGTAATGAGGTCTCTCTAAGATTGTCATTCAAGAAAGCCAATGAGTTAATAGCCATGACCTGGTTTTTTTTTTTTTTTTACTGCGTTGAACGATGATGAGCAGAAGCTTTATCAAACCAACTCTTACTTTTCTTAAGCAGTGTTTGTTTATTTTTATTTATTTATTTTTTTAAGATCCTAGTCCTTGCTCTGTTACCCAGGCTGGAATGTAGTGGTGTGATCATAGCTTACTGTGACCTCAAAATCTTGGGCTCAAGCAGTCCTCCTACCTCAGCCTCCTCAGTAGATAGGGCTACACACATGTGCTACCATTCCTGTCTGGCTACTTTTTAATATATTTTGTAGAGGCTGTTGCCCAGGCTAATCTCAAACTCCTGGCCTAAAATAATCCTCCTACCTTAGATTCCCAAAGTGTTTGTGTTATAGGCCAGAGCCATTGACATCCGGCAACACCGTAAGTTTAAATAAAGGAAGCAGGCATCTCTGATACTGTCAACGTGAGGAGCACTCCATGCAGAGTAATGGAAGAATTGCTTGTCCATCAGTTGTTTTGTTTTAGACATATATAGGTCTACTGAGATTTGGCGAAAATTTCTGTCCAAAACCTGGCATAATAAATGTTCAAAAATGATTTAATGAAAGATTTTCTACTATGTAACAGATCTCTGTGTGGGATGCAAAAATTTATAATATATGATTCTGTTTGGTTGTATTGGTGAGGAAGTTCTATATTGAAGAAAGGACATGTGTTAGGTATACTTAGCAAAGTTAAAATATGCTCCATCAGTGAACTCAAGGGTGACAAAAATACCAGATAAGGAGGGGAGGCTGCAGTGTGTTTGCATTTCATGCACTCAAGAGCTAAACAGAATAGAGGATCTGAGACTGAACTCAGCTGCCTCCTCTATCAGCCTCCTCCTCATGTTAACGACCAGTAGAAACTCCCAGTTTCACAAATGATAATCCAGAATTAGTAGTAAAGAAAAAGTCTCTCTTTCTCCACTTAAGGAAATTTCTAAAATGGGATTTGAAAAAGATTTTAATAGCAGGCAGGGATGAAACCCAATGAGGATGGAATTGGAATTACAAAGAATGGAGGTTATATGAAGTCTACAAGCTTTGTAATTCCACAGGCACCACAGACTCCCTCTGTAGACAGATGGTTGTAGTTTGAGTGAAGAACTAACTATTCTTGTAAATTCACATTTTTATGTGAATCATGTGGTCGTCATGACTGCATGAGGAAGATACTAAGGACAGGTCACAGTAGAAATGATTACTTATGTGGTAACTTTTGGAAAAGCAATGCTATACTCAAACTTTGTTGCATTCCCTAACTTCTGTTGCCTTCAGTGAAGATCAAGTCACCACTTTAAGTGATAAATAGGAAGAATTTATTTTACCATTTGTGCAAGTAAGGGACAACTGGAAGAAAATGGCTGAGGTACTTATACAAAAATAAATAGCATACAAAGCACATAAATTTTATGCATGAGTTAGTTTAGCATTATCGGTGATAGTCTAGCTCATCTGAAAATTTTTTTTTTTATAATTTTATTGAATCATAATTCTGTATATTGGTGCAATCATAGGGCACGATTCATATACATTCAGAAGTGTTTTGATCGTACTGTTACAGATAGCCTTCATGGCATTTTCTTGATCACTATATAAAGACAGTATTTTTGTCTATTTTTTAGAAAGTATGTAAATGGAA
>CAUYON010042175.1:0-32840 GCA_963573935.1 Arctocebus calabarensis
GGAGTGTATTCCGAGGTGGCAGCCTATGAATTCACTACTCTGACCACTGTGCCTGGTGTCATCAGATACAAAGGTGCCAAGATCCAGCTCCTGGATCTCCCAGGTATCATTGAAGGTGCCAAGGATGGGAAAGGTAGAGGCCGTCAAGTCATTGCAGTGGCCCGAACCTGTAACTTGATCCTGATTGTTCTGGATGTCCTGAAACCCTTGGGACATAAGAACATAATTGAAAATGAGCTGGAAGGATTTGGCATTCACTTGAACAGCAAACCCCCCAATATTGGCTTTAAGAAGAAGGACAAGGGAGGCATTAATCTCAGAGCCACTTGCCCTCAGAGTGAGCTGGATGCTGAAACTGTGAAGAGCATTTTGGCTGAATACAAAATTCATAATGCCGACACGACTCTTCGTAGTGATGCCATAGCTGATGACCTCATTGATGTGGTGGAAGGAAGCAGGGTTTATATCCCCTGCATCTATGTGTTAAATAAGATTGACCAGATCTCCATTGAGGAATTGGATATTATCTATAAGGTACCTCACTGTGTACCTATCTCTGCCCATCACTGCTGGAATTTTGATGACTTGTTGGAAAAGATCTGGGACTATCTGAAACTAGTGAGAATTTACAGCAAACCCAAAGGGCAGTTACCAGATTACACTTCTCCAGTGGTACTGCCTTACTCCAGGACCACAGTGGAAGATTTCTGCATGAAGATTCACAAAAATCTTATCAAAGAATTTAAATATGCTCTGGTCTGGGGTCTGTCTGTGAAACACAATCCTCAAAAAGTAGGTAAAGACCATACCTTAGAGGATGAGGATGTCATTCAGATTGTGAAGAAATGATACATTCCCTTTTTCCTGTCTTCTAGGCCAACCACAGCAACTTTTCCCACGGCCAACCACTCTACTCTCAACTCCTTTTGGGTTTGGCAGCCACTAAATCAGGATTCCGGTGAAGGAGTTGGAGGCATCCGAACTGGAACTTGCCTTGTCTTACCATGGTGTCACTTTGTATGTTGAACTTCATAAAAGACCTGGTAGGCCAAAAAAATAATAATAATAAAAAAAATAATAAAGAAAGAAAGAATAATCCTGTAGTATATATCCTATTAGAGCTTCATATCCTCTTGCATTGAAAATATTTTTATTATGACTGGCATGCTAGAGATAAAAACTATAATTGTTGATGATTTCACATGACATATTACATATGCTTAGTGTTAAGTTTAAGAAAGGAAGCCTTGGATATTTGTTGTGTGTTACTTTGGCTAGCACAAAGTTTAAATCAATGTATGAAATTAATAAATTTGGTGAAATGAGTAAAGGAAATGAAATACAAAATAATTTTAAGTATTGAGTTATTAAAATAATACATAGTATAAAAAGGCAATTTGCAAACAGAGTCTATTTATTTAGCTATTTCAATAGCTAAAATATAAACAGTCACATTGAATTCATTTTTGCAGTAGTCATTTTATTCTCCTCAATTCCCTGATAGGTAGTTAATCTTGCTTCTACCTTTAAATGTTACCCCTTTTCTCAGAAATTTTTCAAAAAATTCTGAGAAGATTTGGTGCCCATCTAGACAGGTACAGAATTACTGGCCATTCCTTTCCCAGCAGTGTTCCTCACGAGCATGAAATCACTGGTGAAGCTTAAATATATATAGCCAGACAATTCCCCACGGCTGAGGGACTAGTTTTTGTGTATACCTCAGCATGGAAGGTAGTGCTTCTTCAGTCAATGGAAGTTCCACTTTTCCTCAATGTTAAGGATGCTCTGTACCTTCATTCTAAGGTGGTTATTTTTGTCCTTCAAGGATTTTAGTTCACATCTTTTTCTCTAGGTAAAAGATGACTACAAAAGCGTTAGATATGATTTATTCTAGCAATTTCTATCTCAGGATGCAGAATCCCTTTCTGGCATTCCACAAGATGTCATAGCTTCTCTACCAGTGCCTAAAAACATTAATTCTTCCCTGAGAAAATCAAAAACCTATTATCCTCCTGTCTTACAAAGGCAGAATGACTATCCTCAGAGATTGCCATATAACCATTGTGCCTTTTTATAAAAGATTATTTTTGCAAATCCAAAAGTTATTTTTATCCCAGTTTATCATTATTTGGTATTTCATGCATTAAGAACAAATAAAGAGAAAAATATATATATCTGGTAAACAAAATCAATAAAATAAAGTTCAAGTGGTGTCGTAAGGGTATGTATTAAGCACATTTTAAAAGGAAAGAAGGATTCAAACACCATTTTTTTCTCAGATTTCCAGTGCGATCCATAAATAATGTGTCTTAGTGGGTAGGGCACTGGCCCCATATGCGGAGGGTGGCGGGTTCCAACCCAGCCCCAGCCAAACTACAACAACAACAAAAACTAGCCAGGCATTGTGGTGGGCTCCTGTAGTCCCAGCTACTTGGGAGGCTGAGGCAAGAGAATCACCTAAGCCCAGGAAATAGAGGTTGCTGTGAGCTGTGAGACCACCACACTCTACCAAGGGTGATAAAGTGAAACTCTGTCTCTACAAACAATAATAATAATAATAATAAATAAATATATATATATATAACCAGTGTCTGGAATGGGTGAAACTTCTGCAGATAGAATAGAATGATGATGATTTTTAGCAAAAGGAGAAAACACAGAGGATAGCAACGATGCATGGGAGATGCAAGTAAGGGGCAGCAAGAGTCTGAGATCATGGAAAGCAGAGAAGAGTTTAAGGCTGAGGAATCCAGTCAGATGAAGAATACTGCGATAAGCTGCTGCTGAGAGCATTTACAGAGCACTGCTATTAAGGTTGTCACTTTCAGTGTGAGTTACCTCAGGCAATGTTGGCAATGAAAACAGCCTCCAGGAAGATTCTCCAGCCTCAGCAGTAGAGGAAGATGCTAATATAAAGGAAGCCGTGGGAGGTGCCCCCTCACGGTCTCTGCATGGCAGTAAATAATTGGGAATGAGCCTACCCACTCAGGGATGTTTACCTGGCCTGACTCTGCCTTGTCACTTTCATATAGCCCCATTTATCATAGCTGCTATCATACAATACTAAGCAGTGATTCTATAAAGAAGTGGAGGGGCCTTTTCTCACCAAACGCATGGGCCAGACAAAACTCTTGTAAAATGTCTTTGGAATAAATAAGCACACACAAAAAAAATTAAAATACAAACATCATTTTGTATGTTAGAATTAATACACGCAAAATAGAAACTGGTTCACAGTGGTAACACTACCAGCGTTCTATTTTATTTTTCTTTTTAATGTTTCAGTTCAAATACCTTCTGCACAGCTTTTGTCCAACTCTTCTGGATGCACTGTTCTTTTTCCCACTCCAATTTTACAAGCTCATTATCCACTTCCTTATTTCAAATTATTTTTAACATAGGATGGTACTCCGCCCTTCTTACCTTAGCTTAGCTTTTCATCCTACATAGATGCTTCCTCCTTAAATTATGTGGGCTTAACTAAATCCACTTACCTTCTACTTGCCAGGATAATGCTCTACATTCTTTAAGTTTCTCTATGTTCCACCACTCAGAATTAATATCTCCTATTGCTGTTTATCTATAACTTTCATCATCAAAAATAAGTTCTGATTTAAAATAATCATTCACAGGGGCAGCGCCTGTGGCTCAACTGAGTAAGGCACTGGCCCCATATGCCAGAGGTGGCAGGTTCAAACCCCGCCCTGGCCAAAAATTGCAAAAAAAACCAAAAAAAATTTATGTATATCTCTATTGCCTCATTTTAATAGAAAGATATGGAGTACACTCAGGAGCAACAGTGTAATGATCTGTTAAAATAGATTCAAGCACATAGGAAGAATTATCACAATCTATGTGGTGCTAGAGGAAGGCTCTTTCTGAACAAAAATGGTCTCAAAGGTCAGCGTGTGAAGTAGTATCTAGTGCCGTAAACTCAGGGAACCTTTTTTTGTGTGTTGTATTTCAAGTTGATTGTTGATAGTTTAAATTAGTAACCAACAGGGTGTGCAAACTTATATATTCTTTTTCTGTGTTGCATGTTGGAAGAATTGTCTTGAGCCACACATTAAACACATGAACACTAATTTTCATGATATCTAACCCCTCACATAAGCCAAAACACTGCTCACAAAATCAGCGTGCTGCCCACAGGGCTGTAGGCTGGTTAGACGTCCATGAAAGAAAGAATAGAAAATTCCCATTAAGGATCCCACTGGGGCTGAAATTCTAGAAACAGAGACATTGGAGTTTGAGACTATTTCATAGTAATTGAATATCGTATCCATCAGAATTGTGATTGAGAATATCATTCAAGAACAAAAAAAGTGTCTCATTAATCTAGAGGAAATATAGACAATAGCGAGTTTATGAGGAAAGTAATTACAATAAAAACCCAACTGTTGATGAGGCAACTTGATGTTTTATTTCCATTATGCACACACGCCTGTAATCAATATTGTAACTGTAAGTGACATGACTGAAAATCAGATCACAATCATTCCTTTAACAAATGCCCTTCATGTTGATTTTACTGCTTAGTCACATGTGATCCCAAAGTATTTCTATTTCCATAAAATCAATGGAGTCCTTTCAATTATCTATATTTATTAGGTACGTACACAGTATTTATACACAGTATTCATTTGCTGCTCTATACTCAGTGCAGCAGATGAAAGGGTATAGCTTCAGTAGGGGGAATATATCCCAACTCGTCTCTATTTTCTACGTTACATTTAATGGAGTTCAGATTTCTGTTTTTGTGACCAGTGTAGTAGGACAGTCTAATAGCTGTGCAAGTTGCTCTCCATTGTCTGTCATAACTTTAGCTCCCCACGAAGATACGTAATTAAACTGGGTAGTGCAATCTGATTATCTGTCAAATATAAATGAGTCACCCTGCTACCTTCATATACTAGTTCACTGTGTCTGCAATGAATTAAAACACTTCAGTGGTGGATGAAAAAGTGAAAATAAAATCTCCATTCAGTCAGCACATATTTATTGAATGCCTGCTGTGTGCAAAGCAATCTGATATTCAGAGAGCAGTTTTCAGATAAATTTTACATAATATTTTCCACCGAGCCTCAAAATGGCTCTTTAATCTGTGGACACAGAAATGTTGGTCTTGATTTACAGAAGAGGAAACAGTTTGTGGGGGGAAAGTGCTTTAATAGGGATTGCATGGTTTGAAATAATGCAGTTATGAATAAAACTCAAAACTTCTGAATCATCACCATTTAGTCCTTTCACTACCGCATTCTTTTTCTCTAAGAATGAGATGTTCTGTGCATGATAAAAGAGGGCTGATATCCTTTGTGTGGATTTCTTTATCATCAAACTCTTTGCAATTACGGAAAATCTATTTTCCACTCCTAGAGTATTAGCCCTGTGGGAGCCCAGCAAGTGTCATGTATCATAGATTTTTAAAATGAAATAAATAGAAGCTGAAAATATTTCTGCAGAGAATAGCCCATTTGAACATAGGACAAAAGGATATTTAATTATAACAGTATTATATTTTCACTATATTAGCAATGATCCCCAGTATTAGCTCAAAAAATAATGTCTAGTAAATATTTCCACATAACGCTGAATGTAACACACTGCTTTGTAATTATTAATCCTTTAAATGTTCTTCATATCAGTTTCCTGTTTTACAGCAAGTCTAAATAAAAGATTGTGATCTGCTGAAAAGTGATCTGTCACAAAGCCTAAATGTTTACCATGTCACTGTCCTTTAAGAAATGTACTGAAGATAGAGAACGTTCACTTAAACAAAAGCTACAAAAGAGAGGATAGAATTTTTGTATTTTGTTCATCATAATGTATTTTAACCCTAAAATAGTACCTGGCACCTAGTATGTACTTAATAAATATTTGTGAGTAAATGAAATGGTTTAGAGTCTATTTTCACCTTGATGCTCACCTAACCATATATATATTTACGGTATTACAAACAGTTATCTCAGAAGATTTTTTTTTAATTAACCATGTGACAAGGTGCTGCTAAAGCATGCAGTTGTTCCTTGTGACGCCCAGTTATTTCATTGTACCCCATAAAGGAAGAGGGAAGCACAGCCACATTCACTCTTCCTCCTTCAGCAGCCGTCTTTAAATGAATCAATGTCTACCCAACAATGGCACTGACACAGTGAAAACACAGCATGCATTGATGGTGGCTCAGGACTTAGTGATATAAAGAACAGAGAGGTATGTAACGGTTTCAAGTCTAGTCCTAGACGTAGAGGATGTTCAGTAAACATTAACTGAGTCTGTATTTGATTTTGTGTCTCAATAAATACGGTGGTGCCTGTGGCTCAAAGGAGAAGGGCACTGGCCCCATATGCCCGAGATGGTGGGTTCAAACCTGACCCTGGCCAGAAACTGCAAAAAAAATAGAAACGTTTGTATAATATGGCCTTATATAATTGTTAGAAAAGTGATATTAAATCCCCTTTTGACTGGGCGCATGTATTTAATAATATTTATGGGAATTCCTGAATATAATGTTAAGCCAGTGGAATTTGGAGTCGGTGAAACCTTGGGTCACATCATAAATTTGTCAATTACCAATTGGCAAGTCATTCAATCTTTCTAAGTAACTTAATTTTTTTTTCAAAGTGACTATAGTAATGGTAACAACCTTGAAGGTAGCAGTGAGTAGTAATTGAGATAGTTGCATTAGAAGGCCAAAAGGATTGTTGGGGTCAATGAAAAGATGGCACACCCTAACCTGTAGTGATTAGCAGTCCTTGTGATTCTATTGCTGTACATTAGATGCCAGCAAGAACTGCGTTCCGCCTGTGGGTCTACATGTGACAGTGGCTGGCACCCATATTGCACAGTAATAGAAATCCAAATTCCTCTCAAGGTTTAAGGATTCTGGCAACTTCTGCATCTATAATGCTGCTTGCATGACATTTCCTTTCATTGGATGTTTTTATTGCCTCATAACAGAAAAATGAGGAGCATCCTGTAATTCTACCCACTCTCCAAAATACACATTCATGCAAGATATTAAGAAAACTTTACCACGGATCTTATAGTGCCATAAATGGATCACATTAACATGTGGAAGCTGCAAAAGATAAGTTTGAAGAGAGCAGATGTATGATCATGCACCTTAAGTAAAGACCTGTCTGTGACTCTCATAGCTAGATAGCAGAAGTCAATTCCCAGCTTCGAAGATTCTAAGAGCATTCTGATTGTCTTGTCATGGACTGATGCAGCTAGTGACCTTAATTTGAAACTATTCCTCATTCACCATTCTGGAAATCCCAGGGCTCCTAATAACTATGCTAACACATTCTAGTTGTACTCAATAAACAACAAACCCTGAATGACGATACATGCATTTACAACATGGTTTATTGCACATTTTAAGCCCAGTGTTGAGACCTTCTGCTCTGAAGAAAAGATCTCTTCCAAAAATAATACTGCTTATTAATAATGCACCTGGTTACCTGCAGATTTTTAATCAGACAAATAGGCAATCTTGTACACAATTAGGAATGCTGGTTCAGTGATTACAGAAATGATAAGAAAGCAAAGCAGAATTATTGTTTCCACACCTTCTACACAACATACATTCTGTACCACATGGATTAAGGAGTAATTTTGACTTCTAAGTCTGATTATTTAAGAAAACCAGTTTGCAAGTCTATAGCTATCATAAAGAGTGATTTATCTGATGTATCTGTGCAAAATAAACTGAAAAATCTTCTAGAAAGCATGCGCTATTGTACATCCCGTTAAGATTATTTGTGATTCATGGGAGTTCAAAATAGTCACTTTAGCAGGAGTTTGGCAAAAGTTGATTCCATCTTGGATGACTGTGAGAGTTCAAGACTTCAGTGGAGCAAGTAATTGCTGATGTTACAGAAATTGCAAGAGAACCAGAATTAGAAGTGGAGCCTGAAATGTGATTAATTCTTACCATCTCGTGATAAAACTTGAACAAATGAGAAGTGGCTTCTGATGGATGACCAAAGAAAAAGATTTTTTGAGATGCAATCGATGCCTGGCAAAGATGCGTGAAGATTGTTGAAATGATAACAAAAGATATAGAATATTGCATAAAGTCAGATGATAAATCAGTAACAGGATTGGAGAAGTTTGGCTGCAATTTTGAAAAAATAGTTCCACTGTGAAGAAAGTATTATCAAATAGCCTTGAATGTTACAAAGGAATCTGTTCTGAAAGGAAGCGTCGATCTTTGTGGCAATCTTCATTGTTGTCTTATTTTAAACAATTGCCACAATCACCTTAGTCTTCTGCAACCACCACCATAAGCAGTCAGCAGCCGTCAACACTAAGGTAAGATTACAACTTGCTAAAGTCTCAAATGACCTTTAGCATTATTAGCAATAAAGTATTTTAAATTATAATATATACATATTTTAGACATAATGCTACTGCACACTTCGTAGACTATAGGAGAATATGCAAATAAATTTTACATGCACTGGAAAATAAAAAAAAAGTTGCATGTTTTCTGCAATATTTGCTTTATTGTAGTATTCAGGAATTGAACTTACAATATGGCCAAGGTATTCCTGCACCTACAACTATCTTTCTATTTTCCCATGTAACCTATGTGTATAATCACTAATATTAGACTAAACTAGGTTAGGCTATTACCACTATAATTATCATATTTAGGTAGAGCAATTCTGTTTAAGGGAAAAAGAAAGAAACACCAGATCTCAATGGTTTATCAGAAGTAAACTTCATTACTGTCTCTCCTCTGACCCATTCACTCAGCTGGAAGAAGAATGGAGCCTTGGCTTTACGCAGTCATTTGGGAACTCACAGCCTCCTTCAACTCAGGTTGCTATGAGCACATAGGACACGGCAAATCTTGTTTTCTGCTTCCGACCTAAAATAGCATATCAGAACTTTTATCATTAAATATTTGAGAACTAGTTGCACAGTCTCAATTTGATGGAAGAATCTAAAAAGTGTAGTTTATCGATGTCTCCAGGAATAGGAAAAAAAAAAAAAGTTTGCACAACAATGACAGAATAACACTCACTAATAAAAAAAAAAAAAAGAAAGAAAGAAAGAGAAAATAAAAGAAAAAGCCAAAATAGCAGTGGCAATGACTAAGCCTAGTATACGAATATTCCTGCAAATCCTCTACCCTGCTCAATTGTTTTGCTATATTTCTCCAGTTAGTTTGCAGTGGTTTTTGTGTTATTTTTTTTCATTTGCTCTCCATTATCTTCCAATCTCTGACCTCCTTCTCTCTTTTTCTCTCTTTCCCTGAATTATCATAGAGAAAAGAAATAGAAACATCCAAGTAGGAATATTCCCTATGTACTGCCAGTGTCTGACACGCAGGCCTCTGCCCACATCGGCCTTCTCCCTTCCCCTGCGTTGCACTTCAGTGATTGCCCCTCTTCGATTTCAGGGCCACTTACTTTAATGTTCGACAGCTCACATCATCATTCCCTGGGGCAAAGAGACATTTCCTGCACATTCAATCAGAGCAGCGCCTGCCCCATCTCTGCCCTGACCAGGTCATCTCTCTCCAGTCATCCTCTCATTTACCTTCTCTGCTCGATACTGTAGTAAACATTTTGAGAGAGTAATCGGTATTGTTTCTTCTGTTTTTTCAACTGTAGGTACTCTCGAAACCACTTTACTCTGGCTTCTGTCCACAACACGCTATAGAAGTTGCTCCTTCCAAGCTTCTATTAATTTTCATCATTAAATCCAATAACAACTTTTCATTTTCACTTATTTTATACCTTATCAGCCTTCAGTGCACTTGAACATGCAATTGTATTTTAAACACTCTCTCTGCTTGACTCCTCTCACATTACAGCCCTTATTTTCCTCTGTATTTTCAGTCCCATTCTCTGGTCATTTTTCTTTGCTATTGCAGCAGCTCTTGAGATTCACCTCTAGTTCCTGCTCAAAGTTTCCCTGAAAGAAAAACTCACATTTAATGCCTCTTTGGCATTCACAATTCCACTCCTTCTTCTAAATCTACTCTTCCTTCAAATCATCATCTCATCTCAGTATCTCACTCAGGGGCTCAAATCAGAAATCTGGGGATCAAGAGGCTACGTCTCTCTCCATAAGCTACCAAATCAAACCAGTTATAATGTCCTGGTGACTTTAAATTGATCTTTCAGTTCTTTTCATGCTAATAGAAACCACCAATATATTCTCAACAGCACCAGAAAAGCATAAAATACTTGTAATTTTCTGAATCCATTATTATTTTTTTAATTTATAGCTGATGTATTCTTGGATTTAGCTACAAGTTTGCAGCAAACATAACCATTTTGCCAGTTAAGCTAAGAAATTTAGACACTTCTGTTGTATCACAATATTTATAGCCATCTTTATTTTTTGCCACACAACATACAGAACAATTTCCTTAAGTGGTTGGTCTCATCTTACCCTTCTCCTGATCAAAACCCCTTGCTTTCAGAGTAAAGAGCACACCTATTCTTTTGATCCACAAGGTTTTTCATAGTCTGGCTTTATTTCCTTCTTCCAAATGAGGTTGGGCATTGATCCCTTGCAACCCCATTATGTCAGCCAAAATTGTCCTTATTTAGTGACTCAAACATGTTTGTCTCCTGCAAGCTCCAGGGATTGTCGACTGGTTGCTCCCTCTGCCTGAATGCTTAGCTCTACCTATTTCAAACCTTGCCTGGACAATTGACCCTACATTTCTGTTCTCAGGTCAATTCTCACTTTCCCAAGGGAAGATCTAGTGCCTGTTAGTCTCTATGTGATGAATTGATTCGAAAGTCTTCCCAGAATCAGTATCATATTCATGAGTTTAGCCATGATTTTTTTTTAAATTAAAAAATAAAAACTTCTGTGATTCAGAGTCTATTTTAGGCACAGTGATCTTTATGAGCTTATGCTATTGTGTCCATATTGAAAGGCACTATCCTTGAACAGTAAAATTAAAAACACTAAAAATTTCTATTTGTATTCCTATATCTCATTTCTTTATCCTCTCTCAGTTATTCTGTTCAATTTCCTTCTATTTTTCACAATAATTCAGATTAAACATAAAAGTAGTTCTTATCAAATATTTATTGAGAAATGCATTTTTAACATGTTAAATTACAACCATTTTATAAGATTTGATTGACTTTTTCCTCAAGATAATTATTGTGCGATGAGTTAGTAGTAGAAGAAATGGTACTAAATTTGCTAATCTGATTTTCTCATCTGAAAGGACCACTCTGGAGAGATCCCTGGAGAGTTCAATAGCATTTGATAGAAATTACATGATAGCAGATAGTTCTTTATATCAGATCCTCTCAGGTGTGTTTTACCATCAATAGCAGATAAAATTTATTGAGTGCTTAGTTCTTTTCATGTGTAACTTTATTTGAACTTGAAAGGATTTAGGGATAGGTACTTTTATTGCAATATACTGAAGAATCTGATGGTTAAATATCTATCTGCTTAAAGTCACACAGCTAATAAATAAGGCCTAGATAATAAGACTAAACAGTGTGACAGCAAGTCCCTTACAGCAAGTCCTAATCAGTAGTTTGTACAGTATTTAGGTTATGATGTAAGTCACATGCTTTTCAAAAGGTAAATGAGGCCTGGATTTCTCCATGACTTGGCCTAATCTCAGACACAAACATAGGGAGAAGTCCAGGGACCAAAAATCTAAAGTTAAAAATACTCAGAATTTTTTTTTTAATTTGGAGTTTTACAAAAATGACTGTAAGCCTTAATTAAATTCAATTAAATTGTTCTTAACTTTTAAAGCAGTGGAAATATATTGTAGGACAACATTCTGAAGTTTATGGAGTTGCTTATGTAACAATTCCCTCATTAGAAGCTCTCCAGTTCCTTTACCAGCGACTTACATCAATCTATGTTTGCCTACCCAAACACTATTTGATCTTTGATTGTTGTTGTTTTATTTCTTTGTTTGTGTTATTCATTCCAGATGGTTACAAATCACCTATCCCTCTAACCTAAAATCTCTATATATGGGAACTCATTTTTCCTCTAGAGAAATGGGAGTGTTTAATGCCCTCTAGTAGAAACAAAAGTCCATGTTTATACTTAAACTTTTAAGTAAATTCCACTCTTTGCATCATGATATTTATCATTATTCACGTGATGGATTATTGCAGAAAGAGTCTCCTATATTTTGCCTCTCTGTATTTTTCCTTGAATAGACCCTTCCTCATTCATTCTAATCTTGGCCATGTAAATGCCTTTGCACTATGAGAAAATTAGCAAATGTGATAAAAACAGACTTGACAATTGCTTGAGGGTTAAACCTTAGTTGGCTGCTTGTATAACTTTGAGTTGCCATAGATGCAAGCCTCGGCTAGGCTGCAGGGTAGCACAGGACCCAGGTTCTTGAGTTCCCCAGACAACAGTCAATCCAGAAAAGCAGATCTGGCCAGTTGGTTGGGTGCTTAGGGCAAGTGTCCATGAGAGACCAACAGAAACTCTGCTCATCAAATCTAGCTCATTGATTATCCATAAATTTTGGCACTAAGTAATTGGTGTGTAAATCCATTCAGGGTTGATGTTTTGTTAGACTGTAAAAGCTAACTGATACAAGCATTTTCCTCACTAAACTAGTTGCATAGGTTACTGTTTAATCATTATTGACCCTGTAGCTTATGACTTATATTACTACATTTTTGAAGTTAATAGCCTTTATTTTAACAGGAATCATAAACAGAGGAGAAATAGTGCTCAAAAAGGAAGAAATTCAAACACACACGCACAAATGAGGGCTCATTGTTAAGCATTATATCATGTGCCTCTATTCATATTACAAAATAAGAGCGTATGAGAGACAGCACAAATACCTGTAAGAGGCCTCCAAAATGAGCTTTTCCTCTTCTTTCTTCAATTAGGAGATTTACTGCCTAAAGCTTATACTAATTGGCCCACGTAATAGACATAAGCCTAGGTGCAAAGTCAGAGAAGGAAAAATTAGAAAGAGATGAATTTAGAGCCATCACAATTTTTGTAATAATCATGGAGATACTATCCCTTATCTCTAGAGCTGAAATAAACCTAGATTTATGAGCATTGTACCTAAAGATTTGTAATGTTTAAATATTTCCTTGAATTTTAAACCCAAAGACTATGTAGCCTATGTGGTAATTGAATACAACAGAATGATAATTTCTAAGGCAGTAAGTCTGATATGAAAAGTTCCATGACTTGTATTAAACTAAAGCCTAATTATTTGATAAATTTTGTACAACACAATTGATAGAAATACTTCTGTCCCATTTTATACACATGGAGAAATAAAGTGTTACAATGAGCTAAAATTTCACAAATTCACTTATATTCAAATGTTCTCTTAAAGTCATTCATACCACAGGAAATTTCCCTTTCATTCATCCCCTCCATTGTGGGAAGTTTTTCAACTACTTGTCAGTTGAAAAGCAGAAGGAATAGCAGTTAAAATAGAAAAAGTTGTTTGTGTCGTTCATAAGTAAACAGAAAAACAAATCGTTGCAGATCATAATATATTTAGGAAACTGAAAATATGTCATTTAAAAAATTATTTTCATAGCGTTTGCTCTCATTTTTTCTTTAGCATTTGCTTCCTTTTTTTTCTTTAGACATGGGAAAATGAAGTTTGCATTATAAATCAACTGAGACTAATTTTGTTAGATGCCCAATTAAACAACTTCAAAGGAGTAAAACCTGCAATATTAACTTATAGAATATAAGCTATGCAATGTGATAAAGTCTACGGTTTTATATATATACACATTATATATGTTATGTGTGGAACAGATATATATTGGGCATGGAGATAATGGGATAAATTGTTAATTAATATAAAAAAAATTAGTCTTTACATTCTTTTAAATAGAGAATGAGAGCAAATTTCACAAATAATGATGAAATTAGATATGTTAATGTTCCAGAAAGTATTAGAGTTTCTAACCTATTAGCATAAATCACAGAGTGTACTTTTAAATACATTCAAAATATAACAGTTAAAAAATTACCCTTTAGAAAGTAGATGATATACTTTAAATTGCCTCGCTCTACACATGTAAACACAAAATACTGCTGCATATTTGTAGTTAATTCTGAAACCATGCATACTTCTCATGTTTGAATAGCCCTGACAAGTTCCTCCCTCTTAGGATTTTTTTTTAAATTTTTATCAAAACTCAAGTCTTTTCCCATGAGGAAGGCATGTTGCAAAAACAGAATAATCTCTGTTTCTTTATATAACCTACTCTCCAGAAAGTTACAAAATTTTAAGGGCAAAAATTCAGTCAGGTGAACTCTCACTTGCTAAAATTTTCATAATGGAATATATTTTTGTATGTGTGTTGAGGTTAGACAAAAATATGGAACTACATTCAAAATACCTATTTATTCTGAAATAGCTAAAGACCGAAGGTTGAAGAATAGGAAAAAAATATCAGTAGAAACCAAAAACATAGAACTCATGAAAGTTACATGATTTTAGTCTTGTGAGAAATAAATTTTATACCATTTGTTATTACCAAGAGATTAAAGATGACATATTGCTAGTTTATAGATAAGAACAAGTAAGATGATTCAACAGGATAACAAATATTCTCTTAAACATATTGATAATATGTGACCTATAGTTAAAGCTTAAAATGTAAATAAATATGTAATAGTATCTTTATTTCTCAAGAAGATAAGGTTTAATATCATTGACAATAGGGGATGGTTATTATATCACAATAGAGCATGATATTGTGTGTAATAGAATAATATTGTTGCACAATATGCAATACTCTAGTATCTTCATATATAACAGAAATGATAAAATAATGAATAAAGCTAATAGAGTAACACATTCATGAGAAAATGGGTGCTTGTAATAAGGCCATAGCTATGAAAACATGAAGATAAATACAAACATGATTTAGTAGCTGACTATAGCAAGGGGAGTATGCTGATCGGGCAGCCTAGATAAAAAGCAGTACAATCTAAAGCACTGATGAAGTGGTGAGTATATGGGATGCTCCTGGACATGGAGGAATTCTGAAAGATTATTATTGGGATAACAAATGCATTTCCAAGTAGTGATATTCTTAGATTATAATAACAGTAAGTAGATGTTCTGTGATGAAGGTGCAAATTTTATATTTATTCACAAACTGATATAAGTAGAAATTCCTAAAACAGTGAAATAGAGAAATGCTGGACTCTGAGAAAGGAAAGAAAGGAAGACGGATGAAGAAAAATGCAAACAGTATCACAGAAGTCAAGAAAGGTGGTTTGAGATAGATGGATAGTCAGATACGAATAATTTTAAAGATGAAAAGAAAGGAAAGAAGAGTCTTGTGAGATAAAATTATAAGCAAAATTATGGAATGGTTTAACTGGTGTTTATTAGAACTGAAATTAAGTTCTATAGAACTATGGCAAGAATATACAATGAACAATTGGAGCTGATGATAAAGAAAACTAACTTAAGCAGATTAGATATAAATGATAAGCAAAAATGACAATATTTTGATGATCAAGTGAAAATATCCTCTTCTCCTCCTTACCATTTTCCAATGTAAGAAAAAAATAACTGGCAAATATATAGATGCCAGGTAGATGATAGATAGATAGATTTGTCTTATATAGTGAAAAAATACACCTTTGGGTCTATTTTGAAAGAAAACACTGAAAAATACTGCACAAAGGAAATGAATACAGAGAGGATGTAGGCAAAAAAGAGAATTAGAAAGTTTTCAAAAAAGAAGAGATAGATCTATCATTAAGAGACCTATCACTGTTCTCAATTTCACAATCAAATAAAAGCAAATGGTGAAAGATGCTTGGGCTTAACAGAAAAAGAAAAAAAATGTTTGTCAAAAGGGTGGAGAATAAGGCTAACAATCACTTAAGGGCAGCCTGGACCTAGCTAGAGAATTATTATCACAAGTAAATCTGAAGAAGAAATTAGTGACAATGTATTTTCAGACTTCTATTGTGTGATTTTAGATAAATAGATAGGTAAGTAGGTAACTAGATAGATAGATAGATAGATAGATAGATAGATAGATAGATAGATAGATAGATAGACAGGCAGGTAGTTAGGTAGGTAGATAGATAAATAGGTAGATAGATATCATTTAAATGTTGAATTTGCATAGGATTGATGTCCATGTAATGGCAGAGACAGAAGTCAACTATCCTAAAATAAGACTCACCAAAGAAGAGATAGACTCTAGTGGGGAAGATTGCCAAGAATAAGAATGTCATGGGTATCAGTGGCAGTGAGAAAGAAAGAGTTATCAGAATGGGGAATTAGAAGAAAATGAAGTTTACATCAGAAACTGTATAGATTACCAGGCCTTTAAGAAAAAACACATTTGGGAATTGATTCAGTGGAGAAGAAAACAAAAATACTTCCATAGCAAACATACATACAAGGTGAGAGGATAAAAAGATGAAGCAAAAATTAAAGAAATATGGTAAAAGCATAAATACATATTCTCTAGCAAGGATATATAAAATTTTGTTAGTATGCCTCTGCAGGCAGTAACATATAAATGTATACAAAGAACATATTCTCTGGCATTATCATCATTACACACTAATGAAAGTTTACAGTTTATGTTCTTCTAATTGTTCCATATCTGTAGAGGTTTTTCCCAGTGATAATTTGTTTTATTTCTAAGTTTGAATAACAAATACTATTAAATATACTTTACTTCATTGACTATAGTGTCTGTTTAGCACATATATCTGTAAACAAATACAAACATTGCATTAAAATATAATTGAATAAATACTTATTTAATTACTATTCTTATCACTGTTCCTATATGTATTTTTAAATAATACTGCCCTAGTTGGACAATATTGCTTATTTTTCATCTCAAAAACTATTAAAAATTTTACAAAGTAATTTTTAAATATGGGTTAGAGTTTAGTGTAGGCTGACATTCCTGAGGATCTGCTGGTAACAGCTGGACTCCTTGACCCCGCCCTGTACTGAACAAAGTACTCGCAGGATACTATCAAGGGGTCAGGAGTGTTTAGCAGTTTAGACATAGATCTATGGGTCACTGCTAGAAAAGGCTCAAAGTTTGAAATTGCTTAAGGGTTAAGATATAGATTAGCAGCATAGAATAAGGAAGTTAAAGTTTACTCCCAAACATTGTAAACATTTCTTTTTTAATTTATAATCTTATGATATTCTCTTCTGTCTTTCCATTGTTTTCTTAATTCATTGATGCTACAAAACCCCTTTCTTTCTTTCTATCTATAATTAACTTTGTATGTTCCCTGTGTTTTAACATATGGATGGAATTTTGTTGGACCAATGAAAGACCCTCAAGGTTTTTGTTCAGGGCAGCGCTTCCTTGATACCTGCTTGGCATGTGAAGCTGCTTGCCTCTCTGAGCCTCATTGGTTATTTCTTTGAAACCGAGTGTAAGAGTTACTTTTCATGCCATCCCCTTGCTGTTTCATCCCTAGGAGCAGAATGACATCAATTATTTATTGCAAGTGTAAGTTGACCCACAATTTACTGAGTAGTTTTACAACATATCATATACAATTTTAGTAATGTGGCGGATACTGCCAACTTTCCATTTAACACTTTTCTTCATCAGAAAATTAATTTCTCAGACTTTTATACTTTTACATGTAAAAAATATAAGATATAATCTGGTCAATGGATAAGCAACATATTTTAGGGGGATGGTTATAAATAAAGTATTATTTCCAATAAATCATGTTACTATTTAAAAAACTCAAACTAATATCAAAGTTTCTTAAACTCATTAAAAAATTTTTTGAAGGAATAGTTCCAAATTAACTTGACCAACAACATTTCCCTGATATTAGAGCCAGACAAAGATACATATGTAAAGGAAACTACAAGAAAATAACCCATCTATATACAAATGCAAAAAACAAAAATACTCAACAAAATATTAGCAAGCCAAATTCAGTGTTAAAGAATCATTTACAATGGTCAAATGGGATTCATTCCAGAAATGCAAGAAATATTAAGTATACGCAAATAAGTAAATGGTATAATCATGTTAAAAGAATGAAGCACAAAACCTGGGCGATCATTTTGACAGATATAGCCAAAGATATTAAACAACTCTACACCAGAAACTGTAAAACTCTTATGAAAGGTAATAAAGATAACATAAACAAATTGTAAATATATCTTATTTATTGATTAGAAGAATTAGTATTGTTAAATTGTTATCGAAATCAATCCGGTGACCCAAATCACTGTCCAATTCAATCCACTGACACAACACAGTCTCTATCAAATTACCAATGACATTCTTCACAAAGCAAGAAACAATCCCTAAAATTGGTATGGAACCTTAAAGGAGCCTGAATAGCCAAAGGAATATTAAACAAAATGAACAAAGGTGAAGTATCATAATACTGATATCAAATTATTGTATAAAACTCTAGTAATCAAAACAGAATAACACTAGCATAAAAATAGACATGTAGTCCAAAGAAATGGAAATCTCATAAATAAATCCACAAATTTATGGATTTGATTTTTATGGATTTTGATTTCCAATTGATTTTTAAGAAAGTTACTAAGAACATGAATGGGAAAGGATAATTTCTCCAATAAATGTATGTTAAGAAACTGTATACAACATTCAGAAAAATGAAATAAAGCCCTTATCTCACGTTATATATGAAAATCAACTTAAAATGTATTAAAGACTTAAATGTAAGACCTGAAATTATAAAACTGCCATAATAAAATATAGAAAAAATCTCCATGACATGATTCTGGGCATTTTTGGTAAATATAATCCTAGACACATGAACAATAAAAACAAACATAGACAAATGGAATTGCATCAAACTCAGACTTCTACACAGACTAGAAAACTATCAGCAGAGTAAAGAAATAATCTAAAAAAATAGGAGAAAATATCTGCTAACCATATAACCACTAAATTGTTAATATCTAAAATATGTAAGAAATTCTAAGAAAACAAATGATAAAGCAACAAATAACCTGATTAAATAATAGACATTTCTGAACAGAAGGCTCAGTGATGGCCAAAGGGTATATGAAATAATTCTCAAAAATCTCTAAGCACCGGACAAATGCAAAATAAATACATAATCAGATATATCTGTTACAATTGCTTTTATCAAAAAGATAAATAGTAGCAAATATTAATGAAGCTGTGCAGAAAAAGGAAAACTTATGTACTGTTGATGACAATTATTTTAGCCATTATTACTAAAAATATTGCATATAGAGCTATTATAGGATCCAGCAATTATACTTTTAAGTATATATCTAAAAGAAAGGAAATCTATATATTAAAGAGATCTGCACCCATTTGTTTATTGTGTCCATATTCATAATAACCAAGATATAAAATCAACATAAGTATCCATTGATGGGCGAATGAATAAAGAAAGTGTGGTACAAATACACAATGAAATGAAATACTATTAGGTCTAAAAAATTGAAATCTTGTCAATTATCACAACATGGACAAAACTGGAGAGTATTTTGTCAAGTCAAATGGGCCCAGCATAGAAAAACAAATACCACATGATCTCACTTACATGTGTTACCTTATAAGATCGAATTCATGTAGAGTAGAATTGTGGTTACCAGGGCCTTGTGATGGGAACCAGTTCATGAGGGAGATGTTGGTCAAAGAGTACAAAACATTAGTTAAGAGGAATAAGTTCAAGAAATATATTATACAAAATATTGGCTATAATTAATAGCAATGATTTGGATTCTTAAAAATTGCTAAGAGAATAGATATAAATTGTTTCACCAAAATAAAGAAAGAAATAAGTTAATACATATGTTAATTAGCTTAATTTAGTCATTCCACAATGCATACCTATTTCAAAATAAGGAATTATGCATAGTAAATTTATATAATTTTATAATATAAAATTTTTTTTAATTTTTTAATTTTTTAAAATTTTATAACTTTTTACAAATTTATTTTTTCAGGTTGAGGATACAATAAATTAGGTTATATTGTTTGCACTTGTTAGGTAAATCCCCTCTTATAGTTTTGTCCAACTCCCAAGAGGAATGCTACATACCTTATCATTGTGCTCCATAGGAGTTAACAATCCTATTAATCACTGGGCAAGTGACCTTGAACAGAATCTTCTCTGATGAAGACAGATGAATGTATAATAAATATATGAAAAAAGGTTCACTCTCCCTAATTAGAGACATGCAAATCAAAAACATCCTGAGATGTCCCCTAACCCCAGTAAGATTAATGCATCAAAAAGTCTGAAAACTACAGATGCTGGTGGAGATGTGAAGAGAGGGGAACACTTTACACTGTTAGTAGGACTGCAAAGTGATACAGCCTCTCTGGATAGTATGGAGAATCCTCAAAGAACTCATATCTCACATTTAGCCCTACAATTCTACTACTAGTCAATCTACCCAGAAGAAAAATAAATGAAAAACATTTTAACATAAAGACATTTGAACTAGACAGTTTATTGCTACACAATTCACAATCACCAAAACGTGGAAACAACCTAAATGCCCACCTATCTGGGAATGGATTAACAGGCTGTGGTACATGTATGCCATAGAATACACATGCAGCCATTAAAAAATGGTGACTTTACATCATTTGTATTAACTGTATTATCTTGAACAGAGTTAGAACACATTCTTCTTAGCAAAGGTGTGCTCCAACTTAATGAAATATTTTTAAAAAGAAAAAAACCCACTCTACTGTAATGAATACATATTTGTGTATATGTATATATTAAAGTAGCTCTATCATATATTTTGGCTGGTATGCACTTTGGTGCTTTGTTCTTTCTCTTTTTCTTTCTGCCTGGAACATACATGTGATACTGGGAAATGAAGTAATACCCTATAATGATAGGGAAACAATTTACAAACTAAAGATAAAATGGGACCTGGCATATGAATAGTATTACCAGCAGTACTTGTCCAACTTCAAAATGTAAGTTACTCAAGAACGTAAAAGTTCTACTATAATATACACAGCAAAGACAGCAAAAAATCATATTTAATGATCTTGTTCTGAATCAGTAACATTTATGAAAATATAGTAATCCAAATTTTGAGAAATGATATTATTAAAAACAGTATAATATTAGCTTATCAATCAAAGACCATATGAGAATTTTTAAAAACCCATTAAAACTGGGGAATACCCTTGCCAGTATTCTCAAAACAGAAGAAAGTGTATTTTTGATATTTTTCCAAAGTTTTTCTACCTAAACTTCCTGAAAGCAGCAACTCCTCAATGTTGGAGTTCAGTGGTGTGAGACCCCCTGCAGCCCCCAGTCCTGAGTCAAACGAACCTACTGACTTGGCTGCTCAAGTAGTTGTGACTACAAGCATGCAACCACACTCAGCTAATTTCCCTATATTTTGCAGAAATGAGTGGGGAGAAGAGGGGGGTTCTCACTATGGTGCTCAGGCTCATCTCATACACCTGGTCTCAAGAAAATGTCTCACTTTGGCCTCCAAAAGTACTAGGATTATAGGTATGAGCCACCATACTCAGCCTTAAAGAATTTTTGAATTTTGTTTCACAGTCAAGAGGGAAGATAAATAAGAAGATGGAGGAAAAAAAAAATAGGCAGCATTCCTGTGCATGGACTGTTAAAACTATTAGATCAAAGACACTGAATTCTCTTGTCAAATGCCTCAGCGCAGAATGAGCCCTAAAAGTCATTAGCACAATCAAGGGACACACAGAGTTTCCTTGAAGGTTGTAAGACCTTTGTCTCCCTAAAGCTGTTATCTATTGACTCTTATTATAGCTACAACTTTAGGAGACAAGCTCATCCACTAAGTTTTTCCTAGTGTTTCTACCATAGCATCAATTATGTAACAATTTTCTTATCACAAAGGGTCTCACAAATACCAAGTATAGGAAAACATCAGATACTTGGATAAAATTTTATTGGGTTTTCTCTGGAAATCTCTTGGTGTGCTTATAGTTTAAGGTGAAATCCATGACTTTGACAATTATATACATTTCACTGTGCTCAGCTGATGCCGAACAAGGTTTAAAGCCATTTTCCAAAGATTTTAGGTACTTTAAAGTGAAGAGAACCTTTACTTCACAGCGTGACTTCCTTATTCAAGTATAAAATAGAACTTGCAAAGCAGCAATAAAAAACGATACCAAATAAAAGTCTGTGCTTTGTTGAGTGGGGTAAGAGCCCAGAGCGATATTTTAATTCAAGCATAAAAGCAAAGTTTCACGTTATTGGTCTGACATACTACTTCATGCTCAAAGAGACATGTCTTCCTGTGATGAATATATGCATAGCAAAAAAGCATCCCCCTCATGTCTCAGCCTCTAAGGAGGACTTTGTATGGTAGTGAGACTTTGAACGTGTATAGGTTCCCTACTGAAAAGACAGAAAGGAAGGTACAGGTTTGGATAAGATAAATTCTACAAATGTGAAGATGATCTTCTTTTCAGTCACCAGTAAATATCCCCTTTAGGGCTCATATATCAGTTTGTCTTAATAAGTTTAACCTCAAAGGTTCTGTCGTATTACTTCAGTGCATGGGGGAGAAAAATTTGTTTACCTGTGAAAGTCTATTGACAAAGAACTTTCTTCCATACTGGTATAATTCTATCCTGGGGCACTAGAAAAGTTTCACTTACAACCAAACTCCAACTATGAATTATTACCTAAAATGTTGAGTCTGAGGGAGAAGGAAAAGTTTTGGGTTAACCATTGATATAAAGAGTATCGACATCCAAATATTAGAATTACTTCATAGTACATTTAGCTTCATGTGACTGAGAAAAACATCAAAAATTCTAAAACTAGAATGTTCCAGTAAAAGATTTGGTGTTTTTAGCTTTATTATCCGTCCCACAGTTTTTCAACCCACCTGTGTCCTAGTTCCATAAAAGGAACTCTATTAATATCAGCCCTAATATTGAGATAAAATTTAAAATTAATACCCAGAACTTTTTCCACAACACCTCTTCTAGCAATTGGTAGTTGGTTTCTGATCTCTCTTTTCTATGGGTGCTAATAAAAAAAAAAGTTATCGTTAGAGAATACTATTGTAAACTTCTCATTTCATTTTTAAGGTATTATTCCAAACTTAAACAGTGTCAGAACAGTGAATTTGCAATTAATATATCTAACTATATGCTGATTGCTCTGTCTGTAATGATGAGTCTAAGACTTGTTTGAATTGGAGCAGGGCTGTGTATTTTCTCTCTTTTAATTTCTGAACTTATTGTCTATTAAAATTATGAAAGGTAAGCAATTTTGATAGCATTGAGAGACCATTGATGGTCATGGGAAAAGTGATGGCAAACTAGAAGAATTTTTTTAAAAATGAGTGTCTTTCATAGCTCACATATGTACTCAATCTATATTTTTGTTTTTAAAAAAACCTATAGTCAAAATGTGTCCATAAACTTTTTAGTCATATACTACATAAATTAGTTCTGAGGTTTAGCCCTTTTATTTATTTATTTATTTTCAAAGTTTCTTTATTTTCAGATTGATATGAGAGTATAGATGGTTAGGTTACCAGTTTGAATTTTTTAAGTTAAAGTCAGAGATGTAGCTTTGTCCCTCACTCAGGAAGTGTGCCATGTATCTATTGACTGGAAGCCCACTAAACTCCTTCATTGCCCTCCTCCCTATTTAATCCAACTGAATTTTTCTCTCCTATGAGCCTGTAGTTTTTAATCTACTAGTTTCTACTTAGAAGTGAATACATGTGATGTTTGTCTTCCCAGTCCTGTGATACTTCACATAGATAGATGTTCTCCAAGTCCACCCAGGTTGTTACAAAAAATGTAAAATCTCCACCTTTTATGGCTATATAGTATTCCACAGTATTTACATACCACATTCATGTGTTGAAGGGCAGTGATTGTTTCTAATCATTGTAATTTTTTAACTGAGCCGCTATAAACATTCAAGGGCAAATGTCTTTGTAGTAAAATGACTTTTCCACTTTGGGATAGATACCTAGGGAAAGGATTAAAATTGAATAGTAGGTTTACTTTTAGTTATTTGAGGAATCTCTATACTTCTTTCCATGGAGGCTATACTAGTACTAGTTAGCAGTTCCAACAACAGTGAATGAATGTCCCCATCTCTCTACATCCGTGCCAGCATCTATCGCAAACTACGTGGTATCGCAAAGTGACTGTGATTGGTGTTTCACTGAGAATTAAGGATGATAAGCCTTTTTTCATGTGTTTGTTGGTAATTCTTCTGTCCTCAGAAGAAAAGTTTCTGTTCAAGCCTCTTTCCCAGTTTTTAATGGGGTTGTTCGTTCTTTTCTTGTTCCTTTGCTTGAATTCTTTATAAAGTCTGATAATTAGCCCTTTGTTTAATTTACACCATGAAAATACCTTCTCCCATTCTAAAACTTATATCTTTGCTTTGTTAATTGTGTCCTTAGCTGTGCAGAAACTTTTTAGCTTGATCGTGTCCCATTTATTTTTTTGTTGTTGTTGCTGCAATTGCCAAGTGTGTTTTCTTCATAATTTTTTTCCCTTTGTTAATAAAATTAGGAGTTTTCCAAAACTATCTTCTAGGATGTTTACAGTTTCATGTATTAGAGTTAAATCTTTTATCCATCGTGAGTTAATTTTTGAAAATGGTGAGAAGCGTGTGTCCAATATTAGTCTCTTACATGTGGTTAACTGGTTCTCCGAGCACCATTTGTAAAGTAGGAATTCTTTCTTCCGATGTATGCTCTTGTTTGCTTTGTCATAGATCAGATGGTTCTATGACTCTAGATTTATCTCCAAATTCCCTATTGTGTTCCATAGATCCATTTCTCTATTTTCTACCAATATCATGTTGATTTCATCACTAGAGTCTTGTAGTATAGACCTGAAGTCTGAGAAATTGATGCCTCCAGATTTGTTTTTGCTTCCTAGAATTTCATTGGCTATCTTGTGTTTTATCTGGTTCCATACAAAAAATAGAAATATATATATATATTTTTTGAGACAGAGCCTCAAACTGTCACCCTGGATAGGGTGCTGTGGAATCACAGCTCACAGCAACCTCCAGCTCCTGGGTTCAAGTGAGTCTCCTGCCTCCACCTCCCAAGTAGCTGGGACTACAGGCTCCTGCCACAACGCCCAGCCATTTTTTGGTTGCAGCCATCATTGTTGTTTGGCGGGCCAGGCTGGATTCGAACCTGCCAGCTCAGGTGTACGTGACTGGTGCCTTAGCCCGTTGAGCCGCAGGCACTGAGCTGAGAACTATATTTTTAAGTTCTTGAAAGCATGTTGTTGATATTTTAATGGGAATTGCATTACATCTGTAGATTGATTTGGGTAGTATAGACATTTTAGCAATGTTCTTCCAAGCCATGAGCATGATATATTTTTACATCTGTTAACATCTTCTGCTATTTCTCTTTTTCAGTATTTCCTAATTCTTTTCTTTAGGGATCCTTCACATCCTTTGTTAAATATATTACAAGGTATTTTATTTTCTTTGATGCTACAGTGAAGGGTATTGCATCCTTAATTTGATTCTCAGCTTGGCTACTGTAGGGGTATATGAAGGTTACTAATTCATGTACACTGATTTTATACTACAAGACACTGCTGTATTTCTTCATCACTTTCAAGAATCTCATTGTTGTGTCCTTGGAGTTTTCTTAGTACAAGATTATATCATCAACAAAGAGCTATAGTTTGACTCACCATTTGGATAGGCTTGATATCTTTCTCTTGTCTGATTGCATTGGCTACAGCCAATGTTGAATAGTGGTGGCAACAATATGCACCATTGCCTGATTCCAATTCTAAGTAAGAATGCTTTTCATTTGCCTGAAATATTGTTTTCCAAACCTTCCCCAATGACTTGATTTGTCCTTGGTGGTTAGATGAGTTTCCTAAAGACAACACACAATTGGCTTGTGATTTTTTGTCCAGTTAGCCAGCTTATGCCTCTTCAGTGAAGACTTCAAGCCATTCACATTTATTGACAGACTTGATAAATAGGATGGAGTGCTCTTCATCTTGTTGTGTGGAGATCTGTTGCCTTTATCACTTGGGCCATTGTGGAAGTTAATGTTGTCCTTTAGTTTCCAGGTTTGTTTACTTTGCTAGTGGTCTGAAATGAGTTCTGAAGTTTAGTCCTTTTAAGTCCACTTAACTGATCATCATATCTATAATTCTACCCCTATTCTCTGGGCATTTATTTGTGTTAGCATTTTAGATCTTTACTTTAAAAAGAATAAAACTTAGCCACCATTAATAAAACTTTTGCAACATATACAGACATGTATGTTTTTATATTCTCAATAATAATTAGAATTTTTTCCAAGTAGAAATACTATATATTTCTGATAATTATTTATATGTATTTCATATTTTATGTTGTCATGTTAACTTTCATTATCTAATCGTTAAGGGTATACAATGGATATTTGTATATTGAACTTTCGTTAAAAAAAAGTTAACTGCAGTGTCACAGGCTGGCCATACTCACTTGTAGGCTAAAATGGACTGAAATTTGAGATGGATGAATAGGTCAGGATGTTATCTTTATTAATTTCATTACTGATAGTAGCAGCAGCAGCAATAGTGTTAGAGAAACACAAGGCAGTGCCAAGTGAAGGATGCCAGGGAAGAGACCCAATCTAGCAGTGCCTAACCCCACAGGACTCTGTATATTCAGCTGATGCAGCCCAGAAGAGCTCTAGCTGGCTTGCGTATGCTGCCCCTTTTAAGGAAACCTGGCCTGGTGTTAACTTTAAGTTTCTCATCTTCTCACATACTCCGTCACTAACATAAATTGAAGGTTAAAGTAATGAAAAATTGTCCTTCTAAAATATATGTAGATTAAGAGGTGCTTCCACATGGCTGATGCAGGGTAATTAAAATATAAATTGTGTTCTAAACATGATAAAATTTTGTACTATCCCATGTGTTAAGACAGTGAGATCTATTAGCAGGAGGGTGGGAGTTAGAAGTTCTCAAGTGATGATTCTAGAGAAAGAGAATTGCTTTATTCTATTTGGAGTAACAGTGAAGTTTAAAAGGAGTGTGTGAATGAGCACAAAGAGGAGTGCAGGAGTGGAATGAGGCAGGGAAGAGGGGCTTCTCTTACATCTTTCTGAATGCCCAGGAAAGGGGAATATTGTCAGAGATTTTTGTGACTAGGGTAAATACAGGAAAACCAAAACTTGGGTTAGATTTGGTCTTATGTAGAGACTTGGTTGCCATAGTGACTGGGTGGTTAAATGAAAAAAAAAAATTGGCATCAGCATGGAAATAACAGCAAAAGTGGATTAGCAAGAAAAGCCTTCTCTGCCAGATCCTCTCTTTCCTTTCACCCACATTCTCCTTTATATTCCTCGAGCATCTTTGATATACCTCACTTATTGGAGGATTTCATCCATAATAGGAGTCATATAGTACAGTGTTTAGAGATTTGTCAGGAGATTCATAGTCTGAATTCAAACTACAGCTGTAGATTTCAGATATTGATTTCTAAAGATCAATTAGCTAAAAGGAGCCAGAATTCCTCAGAGGAAATGACCAATTCCTGGTGTGGAAAATAGAAAGATGCTTCTGAGATATATTACTATTCCAGAAAGCAAGGCATGTTCAGAGAATCAGGAGGAAATGGCCAAAGGATAAGGAACTGTCTTGACTTCCCTTTGGTCAAGTTCGGAAAAGATTTGAGCATTAAAACATTTATAGTAAAGAATTTTGATACATTGATTTTAGTTTTATAAAAAGAGCACCATGGTGGTGCTCTAAAGAGGGATTAGACAGGTAGAAAGAAAAATCTTTTCTTTTTTTTTTTTTTTTCACAAATGAATGAGAGCTGATAAATTTAGGGGAAATGATAGAATAGGAAAAATCTCTATTTTGCATCCAACAAATAATAAATTATTCAGATCAGGATTATCAATTGATTCTGAAATCATTGGATAATACATTACTGGAGAATAAGATGTAGTATTTTAAAACATCATCTTGAATATTACTTAAAAATACAAATAAAAATAGTTACTCTTGTAAGATAAATATCTGCTGGATACTACATTAACCAAGAGATGAAATTTAGTATGTCCACTACAGGCCAAACTGATACTAGGTTATTGATGTGATATGAAATAAAATACGCAACACCATCTATAAGAAAATCTTGCCAAAATCAAGAAATTATCAGATAAATCCAAAATACAGGAATTCTCCCAAACAACCATTTTAAACTCTTTAAATAATGCCAATGCTATGAAAAGGCAAAACAGAAGGGCAGAGAGACTGTTCTAGATCAAAGGAAACTGAAACTAAAGGCACATGATCACTATATACAATGCATAATCCTTGATTTAGGGGAAACCCCAGTGATTTAAGCTATTTTTGAGTCAATTGGGGATTATGAGACACATGATTGTGTTAATGATAAATTTCTTGATTGCAATAGTGGTTTTTGTGTTTTGTGCAAAGATCTCTTAAGGATACATGGTGATGTATTTAGGGGTGAAGTGTTAATAATTGTTGAATCTAGGTGAAAGCTATAATTATTATACCATTCTTTCAACTTTTCTGCAGTTTTGAAATTTTTCAAAATAAAAAATTGGAAGAAAATAGTTTCTCTGGAAGCACTTGCGGCTCAAAGGAGTAGTGTGCCGGCCCCATATGCTGGAGGTGGCAGGTTCAAACCCAGCCCGGGCCAAAAACAGCAAAAAAAAAAAAAAAAATAGTTTCTCCAATTTAGGGCAAATGTCTTGATGTCACTAAGATTATTTTCCTTCCTATGATATATGGGTAATGGTAATGGAAATCTCATAGGATTGCTTTACTAAATAACATGTCATGTGCAGAGAATGCATAGTAAGTACTCAGCAAATATTGGTTGTGTAATTCTCTTCTGGATTACTAGTGCAGGTGTGACTTGAAGAAGACTAAGTCTTTTTCATTTCTATACCCCCCAGTTCCTGAAACATGGCAGGGCTCAATAAATATTTCTTGTTTAAGAAATGAACAAACAAACAAACAAAAAAACTTAACAATATTTAATAGAAATTGTAATGCCTTCTGGCAAATAATATACAGTCATATAATCATACCACCAAATATAACACTTTCATCACCAGAAATGTTCAGTACTCTCACTTTGCATCAAGCCCCTCTCTTATTCCCTCAGACCGATGCTCCATTTTGTCATTATAGATTTAGTTTTCTAGAATAAAAAATGAGACACTATGTGGTCTTTTAGCCCTGTCCTTTTTCACTTAGCATAGAGCTTTGGAGGTGTATTTCTGTTGTTGACACATTAGTTACTTGTTCTCTCCTATTGTGAATTTATTCTATTTAACGGAGAAACAAATAATATGTTTATTCACGTGCAAATTTATGATCAATTGAGTTGTTTCCACCTCTTGTTATAATGAAGCTGCCATAACTATGTGGCTGTGGCATTAAGTTTGTGCTGTTGTTTGTTGTTATTTTTCTTTATTTATTTCTTTTTTGGTCTATACTTACGACTGGAATTACTGGATCATATGTTAGGTGTATGCTTAAGTTTATGTAAACA
Source organism: Arctocebus calabarensis (assembly GCA_963573935.1). Classification (NCBI taxonomy): domain Eukaryota; kingdom Metazoa; phylum Chordata; class Mammalia; order Primates; family Lorisidae; genus Arctocebus; species Arctocebus calabarensis. Next base: position 29,527 of record CAUYON010042175.1, read on the forward strand.
TAACAATATAAAATAATATCCAAGCCTTCCAATATTTTTGCCGGATTGGCCATTCCTTTTTGATTCTCCACAAATAATATATAAGATTTCTAGTTTTCCTACACATTCTGACACTTGCTATTTTCTGTGTTTTTCACTAAACACATTTCCAGGGGTATATAGTAAGATATAATTGTAATTTAAATTAACATCTTGTGGGAGGTGAGCAGACTGAATTCCTCATGGCCCTTCCCACTCAGGGTGAATGTATCCGGCCAGGGGTATGTCCACATGCCTATCCCTGTGTGCAGATTCAGCAGTATAATCGTGCTAAGTTAGTAAAGTGAAAAAAGCAGTATAAGAACACTAAGTTAGGAAAGTTAAAGCTCAAAGGTGTGAAATATTTCCCCCTTTTCTTTTCTCTCTATATACATTATCAGGCCATTTCAGATGTTCTATTACCCTATGTCCCTGTTTACCCTTTACCCAACCTTCCTGGGGACCATAATCTCCCCTCTTTTAATCTTGACTGCTAACTGCTGACTGCATGCATTCTTGCAGGTATAGCCTGCTATGATTCCTGGGAAGCAGGATTGGCTGTTGCATTATTTACGGCCTGGCACCTGGCACCTGAAACAGTGTATTGCCCTTATAGGATTCCAGGTTTTATGCTAAGTTTGGTGTAATTTTCATAATTTCCCCAAGGCCATCTCCCTTGCTGACCACTGTCCCAGGTTGGGGTCACCTAGATCCCCAACAGTATCTGCCTACTTATTAATCATGCAGCCTCTTCTATGATTGCTTATTATTCATGAACATTTTTTTGGTACAGTATATGCATAAGTCTTTTGTAATTTTTATATGGGGTTCTTTGTCTTATTGAATTATGTGTGTTCTTTTTATAGTCAGGATACAAGTCATTCAACACATTATTCTCAGATTCTGGTTTACTTTTCCATCTTTTTAAAACTCTTTTTTGAAGAGTGAAAAATTTTTAATTGGATCATATTGAATTTATTTATTCATATTTTCTTTTATAGTTTTACTTTTGTATTCTATTTAAGAAGATTTACCATACCTCAATTAAAAGATATTCATCTAAATTTTTTTCTACTTAATTTGTAATTGTATCTTCTGTAGCTAAATTTGTAATTTTATCTTCTGTATCTTATTATCAATTTTAAGTTATTTTTGTAGGTGGGTAAGGTAAATATTGAGATTCATGTTTTTGTGATTCTCAATTTGTGGTAATGGTATAGTTTACATTTTTGTCTTTTTTTTTTGCTTGTTTTTGGTTTTATATAAATTTCTAATTCATCTTAAATACAATTTATATAAAATATTAATTAAATACTAAAATTGAAATAAACATAGATGTATTTAATAGATATACCAAATACTATAACAGGTAATTGTATTACCACATTCAAAATACTTTTACTGACTCTCTTGGGTTGAGTGGTGCCAGGTTACTGGTTGAGGAGAGAGATGCCTCTGGCACTCTCATGTAAGTCTCCAGTCAGACCTTTCATGATGATGGATTGTTGGATAACACTACACTTACCAACTCAATAGTCATTAGCCACAGCAGCTAATGAACAGGAAATGTGCTAGTATGATTCAGGAATTGAATTCTAAATTGTACTCAATTTAAACTAGTTTAAACTAAATAGTCATGTGTGGCTAGTGGATGCACATTTGGACAGTGCAGCTCAAAGCATTATTGCCATGGCGCTGTGCTGACACACCTTAATTGTTCGGACTTGGGTTTGGTATTGAATGAAATAATCAGACCCAAATGCTGATCTGTGATGGATTTTTTTTTTTTTTTGCAGTTTTTGGCCGGGGCTGGGTTTGAACTCACCACCTCCAGTATATGGGGCTGGCACCCTACTCCTTTGAGCCACAGGTGCCACCCTGTGATGGACATTTAACATGAAGGATGACACAGGTATGTTGCTGTAAGTAACTGAGTTTGTGGTTGTTGTTGTTGTTGTTTTATTACAGTATAACCTCTCCTAATTTAAAAGCTCAGATGATTTTAATTTTAGGTAAAATGTAGTCATTCACAAAATAAACTCATTTATAGTATAATATATTTGTCTTGGGAAAAAAATTTCTGCCTGCAGGGTACATCTAGACAATCATGAGGTAAATCAAAGTAAAGAATTAAAGATACTTAATATATATATATATACATGCATATGTGTGTGTATATATATGTAATATATAAACTCATTACATTTTGGAATTTAAATTTTCAATGAAGTATTTTTAATAATATGTAATATATAACCTCATTAAATTTTGGAATTTAAATTTTCAATGAAACACAGAAACTTTGTCATTGTTATTGTCATTGACATACCTGTCATTGTTTTCTAGAAAACTTACATAATGTTTTTGTCTTTTATTTCCATCTCTCTCATCCTATTTGCAGCCTCATTCACTTATTTTCTGCATAATTACCTGCCAAAAAAACCCCATAGTTCTATAACAATTTGTTATCAAGATTACTGTTGAATGATAAATGCAAATAGCTGCCTACTGCTTTCAGTAGCTCTTATCATACTGTTTTATTTTTAACAACCATACAATAGGTTTCAAATAATTTTCTAATGTTACAGCCATTTTTCAGCTCTAACAAATCACATTTCTCTGCAAGAACTTGCAGTTCACCTACTCGAATCTCATCCTTCTCTGTCACCTGAATGATTCTCCATTATACTGGTTTTATGAGATAATCATTTTTATCCTCATATAACCTATAATAAAAGACAAGAGATTGGAGAATCTCAATCCTTGTCATAGAGCTAGTGCAAAAAATTAGGTAAAATCAGTCTTTGAATCCAGGTGAGCCAAGCAAACAATCTCCCAATAAAAAAGTATTAACAGTTATATGTGAATAAGAGACAAATTTACTTTATAGGGTTCTCCCTCTAGGCAGGAAATCAGGAAGCATATGCCCACAAAGTAAAATAAATGAACATAGTGGGCACTTCTAATTTATATAAGAAGGAGGACCACCTCGTCTATAAAAATATAGAATGTATAATTCTTTAATGTCCATTTCTTAAAAACAGGATATTTTATTAACTTATCAAAACCAGGAAATTTAACACTGATGACGTTGACTATAATTCACAATTGAAATTCAAACTCTGCTAGTTATCCCAATAGCATCCTTTTAAGATATTTCCTCCATGGAGCAGAGTTACGTCTGGTGTTTCATTGTCATATCTTTCTGCACTTCTTACTCTGAAATGGTTCTTCAACCATTTTTGTTCTTAGGTTGATCTTTACATTCTCAAGAGTACCCTCAGGTTCTTTGGTAA
>CAUYON010042176.1:0-42640 GCA_963573935.1 Arctocebus calabarensis
GCGGGCGCCTGTAGTCCCAGCTACTTGGGAGGCAGAGGCAGGAGACTCGCTTGAGCCCAGGAATTGGAGGTTGCTGTGAGCTGTAATGCCACAACACTCTACCCAGGGTGACAGCTTGAGGCTCTGTCTCAAAAAAAAAAAGATATTTATAAAGGCCAAGAACGATTTCTAGTTATGATAGTGGATAAAGGAGAAGAGAAAAATGTTGCTTGGTGGTGTGCCATTATCTTTTGATTGCTTGATTTTTCAAAGTCTTAGGATTGCTGTAAAAGATGTCAAAGAATTGTCAAGATTCAGTTATCACAAATCCACTCCTGATAGGATCACTAAAAGTTGTTTGAAAAAGCATTCATTGATCCATTTTCAAAGGTAGCTAACACTCTTGAGCATCTCATGTGTCTTGGTGTTGGTAACGAGCAAATGTCAGTGGAAATTAGAAATTGCCAAGCAGGAAATATTAGAAGCTTTCAAAAATTACAAATGGGATATTGAGCAATAAACTTAAAAACAAAACAAACAAGATAAATGCCAAGTGGATGGAAGAAACACCACATAAAAAGACACATACACACTCAGAACTCTAAGGAAGTCATGCGATTTTGATACTTCATATTTCATTAAGTGAAGTTTTTCAAAAATGTAAAGTCTCAAAAGTGAATTTTCGTCCAGTATTGATGTTCTGGTATAGTCATAGTAAAAACCAAAACAAAAGTAAACAAAAATTCATGTTTATTTGCCTCTTCCCATTAAGAAAAAAAAAATACCAAATAGATTTTCTTCTAGATTGGTGGACCTTCAGCTTTTTAATTTAGTTATTAATCCATTTAAATTTCAATTACCTAACAAAGCTGAGAGGTTTGGGATGAAAAATGAGATGTTAAAACGAAAGGAAGTGGGGGTCCAGATTATGTGAAGGCAACGTGGCCTTTATTTGCTCAGATGCAAGCCGGCTAAGTTCTAAAAAGAAGGCAGAACCTGAGTTAAGGTTGGGTGGGAATATAAGAGTTGGGAGAGGGGTAATGATTGGCGCACTCAGTCCTTCCTAGGTGGGACTTTCACGCACTCATTATTTTCTGGGTAGGACGTGAGAGGGTTTTATTTGGGCAGGTCACTACATTCATTTAGTAAAGTGTCAATTCAAATGACTGGTAAATCCACCATATGAAAATTAAAATTAACCTTCCATTTACTCAGAAATAATTTTTGAATACCTGTATATGTGTGTGTCAGCACTATGCTTAGTGTTGAGAATATAGAGCCAAATTGGGTACAGCTATACTAAAGAGCTCAATAGAAGTGCTTGATAGAAAAATTATAAAATATGTGGGGAAAATGCAGTTTTGCATATAACCAGTCAGACTCTTGAAGTATCAGGACCATTCTATTATTGCTTATTATAAATCTGTGCTGTATAGGCACACTAAAGTACATTGTATTGTAAATCTAATGTTGGTGCCTGGGAAGAATAATTAGTAAGCTGTTAGAATTAAGTTTTAATTCTCTGTCTTTGGTAAATTGATAATGTCTGGAGAAAGATTAATGACTATTTTTTAGTTTGGGACCCTTTTTCTTTATTAGCTATCAAGTATGTGAAAATACTAAGCTTGTTGCAAAGAAGAACTTAAGCATTCCCTCTGCTATATTCATTACATACCTGTTAGAGTAAGAACTTTGATATTTTTCCATATGAAACCAGTTTTGCAGATCCATTCTCATTTGCTAACCCGTTGAGATGAATGGCATGTATTTGTTGACTTTCTGATGCAAAATAACTATCAAGAGATCAAATAAATTAATGGATTCAGTTAATGACTTTACAAGCCTGACTTCAGTGCTCACTGGCCTCTAAGTGCTTCTGATTATGAAGGTCAAGAACTTAGTTTAAATTAAGACAGTGTAAATATTTACCATATAACTACTATTCCAAATGATGTTGTTAATTCTGTTGTAATTTGTAATTCTTAGCACACCTTAGGAAACCATTCATTACTTGTTTGTTTGTGATAATCTGTGTAAATAGCTAAAACATGCCAAATGTTTAAATCAAGTACTAATCTTGTAACCTGGAAAGCTAAGGATACTAGATAGCCTTGAATAGTTCTGAGTATTGATCATGCTGATATGTACACATTTGCATTTCTACAACTATTGTTCAAAAACATGAAAATGAGTGTTACCTTTAGGGGAAAGAGTTAAAATGCTTTTCCCAGTCCCCTGGAACTTACTGCTGTGTTTTACTTATTCTTTCTCAAGATTATGATGGTATTAAAAGATTACAAAGGTCAAGTCAGTTTTTTCTTTTAATATCCTGTATAATCAGGAACATCCAAAGGAGGTTTTCTCCAAAATTGTAATCATGGCAAACACAGCAGTGCACTCTTTTCACCATTAAAATGATTATTTCTCAGATTTTTTAATGCCTGACTTTAAATCTGTGACTAAGAATGATTATGTTTACATTATAGCAGTCAGTCCTTGTTAGGTTTGCTCCATTTTTTGTCACTTTATTAAAATAGGATATACAGGGCCAGGCGTGGTGACTCACGCCTGTAATCCTAGCACTTGGGAGGCTGAGGGGAGCAGATTGCCTGAGCTCACAGGTTCAAGACCTGCCTGAGTCAGTGCAAGACCTCACCTCTAAAAATAGTCGGGGGTTATGGCAGGCGCCTGTAGTCCCAGCTACATGGGAGGCTGAAGCAAGAGGATCACTTAAGCCCAAGAGTTTGAGGTTGCTGTGAGCTATGATGTCAGGCAATCTACCCAGGGTGACAAAGTGAAACTCCGTCTCCAAAAAAAAAGCCAGTTTTTTGCATCAAGCTCAGCTGGACTATGAAATTCTCACTTAAGCAAAGCATTACTACAGGTATTATGAAGTTTTTGCCATAAGAATCTGCTGGGTTGTCCTGAGGAGGAAATTTATTGTCTTGTGCAACTAAATCTAATTGTCATTTCTCAAATGCAAGTAAGACTCATTTTATTAGATATAGCTAGTTATATCTATCACTTAATTTGAATAGCTTAAATTTCTTACCAAGGTAATCAAAGAACATTTAATGGAAATAAACAGAAAATTCTCTTGTCTAGAGCTGACAAAATAAGGTATTCTTCTGGTTCCTTCCCTTTGTGATCCTGTATATTTTAGAATTCCATAAGGAAGGGTAGACGAAATTCATTATTCCATTTTGACTCAAGCCATAAATGTTAAGTTTTGTCACAAAAATATATTTATAATCTTAAATTGCCTTGTGTTCTCAGGTAGCATTAGTCAGGAAGAAGTTTCAAATATGATAATTTGGATTTCACACACAATTGCATTTTTGGATATAGAAGTTAATGGTATTTTACTTTCAAATAGTGCAGCTGTTCACTATCATAGTAGCTAAAAAGTAAATTTTTGTCAAGTGAATCTCTGCTTTTTTAATCACTGGAGGCACATAGTCTGGTACAAGGTGAATTGAATATTTTTCTGTTAATATAGGGGATTTTAGTAGTGCCCAAGTCCATAGAATGTGAGCTATTAGTATATATTTTACTGACTTAAAAACACCCCTCTGTTGTTATTCTCTCCCCAAACTACTGGAATTTCTTTGTGGGCCAAATTCATCTGAATTAGAATCTTTCTTAAAATTTTAGTCCCCTCGATCCTTTATTTTCTATAACCTTTCTGGGCTTCAGCTTTCTCGTTTATGCAATGAAGACATTAGACTAAGTTGGTTCTAAAATGGAAGCAAGTTCACCTCACCAGGGACATTTGGCATTGTGTGGAGAAATTTTTGGTTTTCACAACTAGAGAATGCTACTAAAATCTCATTAGTCAATGCCAAAGATTCTGTCAGATACCCTACAATGCATATGACAGGCTCTCACAGTAATTTTCTGCTTAAAGTGACAATAGTACCAAGATTGACAAAACCTGGACTAGGTGATTCCTAAAACAACCCTGAAGTCTGAAGTAAAATGGTTGTATGTAATATTAAGTAAAAACCTCAAAGCTTCTGGATCAATAAATAAGCATATCTTATTGAGTTTTTGTATGTGTTGAACATGCTTACATTTTAATTTCATTTAATATTTACCAAATCCTGGAAATTAGTAATTATACATTGTATCTCTGTACATTTTAGGTGGAAAAAAATGGTTCATGATGGCTAAATAATTTTCTCAAGATTATACAATTCTGGGTATAGATGGGACTTGAATCTGTTTGACCAACTTAGTATTTTTTTTCCTGTATCAGTGCTACAGGTCATAGTTTTTTTCCCCATTTCAAATTATTTTGGAAGTTTCATTATCTCAGGTCATATAAACATTTCTTGTAGGAGGGAAAATAAGTGGTAAAACACTTTGATTATGAGAAAATTGAGGCTTGGCGGCTATAGCTCAGCGGCTAGGGTGCCATCCACATACACCGGAGCTGGCGGGTTTGAATCCAGCCGGGCCTGCCAAACAGCAGTGACAACTGCAACCAAAAAATAGCAAGGTGTTAATGGCAGGCACCTGTAGTCCCAGCTACTTGGAAGGCTGAGGCAAGAAAATTGCTTAAGCCCAAGAGTTTGAGGTTGCTGTGAGCTGTGACGCCACTGCACACTACCCAGGGCAACATAGTGAGTCTCTGTCTCGGAAAAAAAAAGAGAGAGAGAGAGAGAGAGAAAATTGAGATAGATGCATTCCAAAAATTGAAGCCACACTGAAATGTAATCAACTACATGAACTCTCTTATCAGATCCCATTTATAATATGTTACATAATCTCTTCCATTTCAAGTAACAACATGTTATTCAAATGAGGATTGCCTATGTCATGGTAGCAAAACAGCCATCACTTTCTCATGCCATTACTCTGAGCAAGAGATTGACTCTACAGAGCAATTTTCTTTCATGCTATGGTTCAGGGAGAAGGTATGTTTATCTTTTATTTGTTCCATATTTAATTTAACTTTATTTCTTGGTAAAATACACATACCATAAAATTTGCCATTTTAAGTATACAATTCAGTGGTATTAAGTATATTCACATTGTCATGTAACGTTCATCATTATCCATATCCAGAACTTTTTCATCATCTCAAACTGAAACTCTATATCTATATGTCGTAGATTTTGTTACATGACCTAATTTTTCTACTCTGAAGAACTTTCTTATGTGTCTAATATCTGAAAAGTAAGATATATTTTTAAATTATGCTTAATTTGTTAACAGCTGACAACCTGAGGAAATAACGGCTTATTGGGACAACCAAGGGATAGCATAACAAAGCAATCTTACCCCTTTATGCTCTGAGTATAAATAGAACTGTCCATTAAACATTGTTTCTATTTTTTCTTTTTCATATCCTGTTATTTTAAGCCCTCTATTGTCAGGTTTAGATTTTTGACCCCTTTTGAACCTAGTTTGTGACAATATTTTTTTATTTCTTATCACTTTTTTTATGTTAAAATGCAGAGAAATGCTGTTGGCACCAGAAATTCCTGTGTGTTTTAAAGACATTCTATTTCAGTCCATATTTGAGAATGTGCCATTATGTCATTAAGATCTCACTACCAAATTTCACTAAAATAGACTTTGATTCTGAGCATAAAACCTTGCTCCTCTATATATCTTGTCTAAGTTTATAATAGCATACAAAATTCAAGTATACCAGGGAATGAATAACTGTTGAGAAGTACCATATTAGAGATATTAAAAAATCTGCCTAAGATTAACCAGGAGGTACTTATCATGATCACAGATTATTTTTACATATAAGAGACTTTACAACATTAATTTGATATTAATATGTAATCTATTTATATTTTTAATTCTAGCTCTCCAACTCTTATTGAATTCAATTGAAAGATAGAAGATCATTTGCTATGAATTTATTGGGGGGGAAACTGATTTATTTATACCTAAATATTACTTTAAAAAATTCTTTTTAACACTAGGTATAATGACTAACATATTATATGTCATATAGAAATACCATGCGGATTTTTGCAAAGAAAAATTTTGGAGAGAACAAGATTTAGAGTTAGGACATAGGCAAGGAAATGAAGATAATGGAGGAGTAGGGGAAGAAATATTGGGACATTTTGATTTGTTTTTCTTTTTTAGGTGCTTCAAAGTCTGTACAGCTGCTGATTAAGGGTATCCAGCCTTTTTTCTTCTCTGTCACACATTGGACGAAGAAGAGTTGTCTTGGGCCACACATTAAGTACACAAACACTAACAAAAGCTAATGATCCAAAATAAAGTCCATGCATGATTTTCACAATATCTGTCACCTTAGATGAGCAAAGCAGTCCTCACATAATACACTTCTAACAGGTTAGATATCCCTGCTTGAGTCTTATTTGGAAGTGGTCAATATATTTGGGTGCTCTGTTAAGTGCCCCACCAAAATTTTGCTTCTATGTGTATTCCTGTCTAAAATACAACTTTTTTCCATCCAAAATTTTGCTTCTATGTGTATTCCTGTCTAAAATACAACTTTTTTCCATTGATCACCATCAACCCATATAAAGTCATTTACAAAAGATACTTTAGAAATAGAAATCTGAAAGGCTGACGTATATCCTTAATCATACCTTAGTTAATAGTGGGTGACAACTGTAAAGCAGTCTTTGGTTCTAGTGCTTTTTATAATTCTTAACTGTTTTTGGAGTTAAGATTCAGTATAAACCTACATTTAACAACCATCCAATAAAAATACATTTGTATTGTAATCAGTTAAGGAAGAAAAAAACAAGAGTGTAAAGAAGAAAATGAAAGAGAAGATAAAAAAAAAAATCCTCAGGTTTTTTCAGATGTGCCTTGGTTCCCATTCATACCAAAATGAGCTCCTAAGTTCCAGTTGCCAGAACATTTACTTTACTTCCTGGCTTGTAGTGAATACTCAGCAAACATTAGTTCTTGTTCCAACCACATTCCTTATAGCCAAAGTATCTGCTCACCTGACCTTGGATTTAATAGCTACTCCCTGAGTTTGACCTTCCCTCTAGGCCAGTGGTTCTCAATCTGTGGGTCGTGACCCCTTTGGGGGTCGAACGACCCTTTCACAGGGGTTGCCTAAATACATCCTGCATATCAGATATTTACATTAAAATTCATAATAGTAGCAACATTACATTATTTTACTACAACAAAAATAATTTTATGGTTGGGGGTCACCACAACATGAGGAACTGTATTAAAGGGTCGCGGCATTAGGAAGGTTGAGAACCACTGCTCTAGACCTTCACCCTGAGAGAGGCTGAAAAACACCTGTACTATCACCAGTTTCCTCTCCCACTTTCAGAAGTGGCTATAGACCATTTATTTCTGGGAGTCCAAAAACCGTGTCTCAAATACTGAGAGTGAAGGTAGGGTAGGTCTCTAAAGACACATTTATTTATCATTTCTTGTGAATCAGACATGTTCCTTACATATGCCAAGCCTTCCTTCCAAGAGGAAATCTTTCTTTCAAAATTTTGGCCTTGCTTCTCGACTTGTTGGTGCTCAATTGAGGAGCGTGGCAGTGCAACTTTTGGTGCTGGGACACATTTTCTCACAGAAGACGACTTAGGCCTCGCTGGTTCAGTTCTCTCGTTTCTTCGGTCCACTCTCCACTGTTGGAGCCCAGAGTGTAGGAGGCGCGAAGGCTATTTAAAAAAAAAAAAATTGGCCTTTATAAGAACTGTCATGGAAATTTGGGGCAGACTTTGATATGAATCCTGGCTCTGACACTTACTAGCTATGTAATTTAGGCCAAACTACTTAACCTCTCCAAGCCTCCTCAGGTATCTCTTTCGATCATCACATTCATGTCAAATTCAGGGGAAATACAACCTGAGGAAAATTTAGCTATATAGATTTGCCTCTGAAATATACTCATTGTGTAACTTTGTTCTCAGTGGAAAGCCACCTTCCATAAACCTTATGGCAACTGCAAGATCCAAAAAGATTTTGAAAGGCTGGAATGATTGATTGAATCTAGGTAAAGTTTAAATGGAACAAGTTTAAGTGTATATTGGGTCTGTTTGGGGGTTCAGAAAAGTTCCTATCTGTATAACTATGTCCTGGAGGGACATAGTTTAACCAGCTGCAGGTGAAAAACAACCAGGTATTTTAGTCAAAAGGTAACTGAGAATGAGTCAGCAGTATGATATGACCACCAAAAGGTGAAGCCATTGTATGCTACATTAATAGAAGATAAATATTCAAAATTAGGAATTAAATATACTTAACATTAGTGAACTGTACATTTAAAAATGAGATAGTAAATTTTATTTTATGTTTTTTAGCACAGTTAAAAAAAATAAGAGTGATCCCATTATGCCTGTTTGTTAATGTGACACTATAAACGTGATTCTGTTCAGGTTACACTTTGAGTGACAGGGATTTAGGCAAACTACTAAGAGGACTAGAAATCATGCCATACGAAGGAACTGGGATTAATTCACAAAAGGACTAAAGAGTGAAGGAAGGAATAAATCCATAATAACTTTTAAAATATTGAAGGATTGCCATTTTAGAAAGTTTATACTTTCTGTATCTTTAAGGAATAAAACTAGGACCAGTGGATGCTCTAAGATGGTGGTACTCAAAGTATGTTCCTGGACCACCAGCAGTTTACCAGCATCACCTGGGAACTGTTTTTTTTGTTGTTGTTGTTTGTTTGTGTATTTTTTTTTCAGACAGTCTCACTTTGTTGCCCTCAGTAAAGTGCTGTGGCATTATAACTCACAGCAAGCTCAAGCTCTTGGGCTTAAGCAATTCTCTTGCGTCAGCCTCCCCAGAAGCTGGGACTACAGTCACCAACTACAGTGCCTGGCTATTTTTAGAGACAGGGTCTTGCTCTGGCTCAGCCTGATCTCAAATCCCTGAGGCAATCCACCTGCCTTGGCCTCCCAGAGCACTAAGATTACAGGCATGAGCTACCACACCCACAGGGAACTTGTTATAAATGTACATTCTTCAGCTCCATCCAAGAACTACTAAATCAGAAATGCTTGGGATGGAGTCCAGTAATCACTTTTAAAACCCTCCAGGTGATTATGATACACATTGATGTTTGAGAACTCCTACTCTAGGAAGACACATTTTAATTCATTGAAAATTAGGCCACTAAAAAAGAGTAGTGGTTGTCAACCCTCAGTATGCAACAGAATAATTTAGGAAGTTTTACTAAACAAAACAAACAATGAACTGTACTTGAGAATCTCAGAAATTCTAATTACTTGGTCTGGGGTGGATCCTGGGCATTGGTATGTTTTAACTGGTGATTCTAATACACGGCCAGGGTTGAGAATTACCAGAGTGCAAGGTTGAACTAGATCACTAGATTGGCTCTTTAAGAGATTACAACTAAACACAGGTTGCTGGGGAACCTGTTTAAAAACTGATTCTAGGGAGCAGCGCCTGTGGCTCAAAGGAGTAGGGCGCCGGCCTCATATACGGGAGGTGGTAAGTTCAAACCCAGCCCCGGCCAAAAAAAAAAAAAAAAACCAAAAACAAAACTGATTCTTGGGTCCCAACTCTCTTCGAGATTGAAATAGATTTGAAGTAGTGCCAAAAAATACTTAAATTATATCATCTTTTCTTTCTTTTTTTCCCTAAATCTCTTCAGGTTAGAATAAAGTATAATTTAGCTTGGTAAGGACCGTTCTAGGTGATAGGACCCTTATGTCAGTCAACTTAGTCACCAAATAGATACTGGACAGCTAGAATGTGTAATCTCATCCTGTCCTATATGACAGTGATTCCCATCATAGTTGATCATCAGAATCATTTGTGCATGAATTGAACCACCCACAGTGATTTGGGGTTTAATTCATCAGGTATGGTTTTGAAAAACTGTGCATGTGAATTTGATATAAACCCCTGATTAAGAATGACTTTTTATGTGAGGATTTGTCCTGAAAATTTGAGAGGATTTAAGCATATTGGAATTGATTAAGAGAGCACGTTATTTAGAGAAAATTAAGGTAAGTTCTTTTAAGTACATTTTAAATGTGAATCATTACTGCAATATTTTTTCTTAATTTTATATTTTTAAGTATTTTAACTTTTCATTCACTAAAGTCAAAGCATCAACATATTGATTTTACTGCATTCATAAAGAGAATTTTCCACCGACAGCTGTAAATTAATTTATTGGATATAAGGTAAATACATAAGGATATAATTGTAAAGGATCTAAATGCTTACTCATACTCAGAGCAAGTTTCAAGCTCAGTCTTTAATACATACATACCCTCTAGTTTTGATAGATATGCCTCTATTCTTTCCTTCATTTCTGTGCTCATTGCCCCTCTTCTGGTTCAAGCCTCAAGCTTGCTATTGTCACTCCTTTACTCCTGTTGAATGCAGGCCTGGGCCAGCTAAGCAAGAATGACAACTACCGCAAAAAATAGCCAGGTGTTCTGTGCACCTGTAGTCCCAGTTACTTGGTAGGCTGAGGCAAGAGAATTGCTAAAGTCCAAGAGTTTGAGGTTGCTGTGAGCTTGATGCCATAGCACTCTACTGAGGGCGACATAGTGAAAAAAAAAAAAAAAGTAACAAAGTATGTGCCTAAACTGTGGACACAGTTTTACTGTCTTAATGACAACTTGTTTATGCCAGCAGCAAAGAAGCATGGAAAGCAAGTGGAGATGAAATCTTGAATGACATTTTTTCTATAGCTTGCTGAGAATTGAATATTTTTCCTTTCAAGAAGTGAAAGGTCTACATGTCAACAGGGTCTACATGTCAAATCTATTAAGTGTAGCATATAAATGTCTTAACCAATAAGTAAGTGAGGTGAAGGCTATGTTAACCAGTTTGATGTAAGCATTCCAAATTGTATATAAAATCAGCACATTGTACCCCATAATTGCATTAATGTATACATGATTTATGTATTTATGACTTAATAAAAATAAATAAATAAATATTTAAAAAAAAGAAGTGGTCCAAAGCCTGGAAGAAGACATCAGTTGGTGCAGGGTCGAGTGAATAATAGTGGATCTCAGAGATTTTCCAAGTCCAACTTCTGTAGTTTGAGCAATGTTGTTAGTATGACATCTGGTCAAACATTGTCTTAACAGAGAATTGGGGTCTGTTGAACAACCCAAGGTGCTTAATCCCAAGCATCCTCATCATTTTGTCCAATTTGTTGCAGTGGATACACGCTATAATCAATTGACCAGATTTCATGAAGTTGTAGTGAGTGAATAATACCAGCACTGGACCACCAACCAGACACCATTAGCTTTTTATAAAGAATATTTGGATTTGGACCACAGTTTTGTCATTTCTTATGTGACCATTGTGCTGAAGTTGCTGTTTGTTTTCTTAAAGGAAATGTTACTTCTGTAATAAGTTGTATTGCCACCAAAGGATAATACTTACTTTTTCAAGATTTTAATGGGAGATTCAAAAACATTACCAGTATACTGAGATTGCACATAGGAGGTAATTCTGAATCAAGGGAAATCCCAAAGTACATTTTAGTTAACCTCTTTACATTGCTGATGTTAGAGTCAAAGTTAAATAAATCATATATTTTAAAACAACCTCAGAAATAATTGAGAGGTCATACTCACAGGGATAAATTAATATTTACATTTATTAATCATGTTTATAGTTATAGTTATTCTTGTCCTGAATATTAAATTTTTAAAGTAAGCCTTTTTAGTCCTTTGGTGGTATTGGCAGTTAAGTTAGTTGAAGATACTGAATATAACTTTTAAAATAAATATTACTAATGGTTTATCTGGTATAAGTATAGCTACTCCTGTCCTGAATATTAAATTTTTGAAGTAAGCCTTTTTAGTCCTTTGGTGGTACTGGCAGTTAAAGTAGTTGAAGATACTGAATATAACTTTTAAAATAAATATTATTAATGGTTTATCTGGTATAAGTATAGCTACTCCTGCTCTATTTTGGTTTCCATTTTCATGGAATATCTTTTTCTAACCCTTCATGTTCAGTTTACATGTATCCTCACAAGTTGAAGTGGGCCTCTTATAAGCATCATATGGATGGTCTTTTATTTTGAGACAGAGTTTCACTTCTGTTGCCCTCAGTGGAATGCTGTGGCGTGATAGCTCACAGCATCCTCAAACTCTTGGGCTCAAGTGATTCTCTTGCCTCAGCCTTTTTGGTAGCTGGGACTACAGTTGCCTGCACAATGCCCAGCTATTTTTAGAGATGGGTCTCACTCTTGCTCAGGCTGGTCTTAAATATCTGAGCTCAAGCAATCCATATGCCTTAGCCTCCCAGAGTGTTAGGATTACAGGCATGAGCAACCATGCCTGGCCTTGGCTGGTCTTATTTTTTATTCATTCAGCTACTGTGTATCTTTTAATTGAAGAATGTATTTCATTTACATTGAAGCTAATTAGTGATATGTAAGGACTGCTACCCTCTTTTTATTGTTTTCTGGTTGTGTTGTAGATCCTTTGTTCCTTTCATCTTCTCATGTTGTCTTCCTTTGTGATTGATATTTTTTAGTGGTATACGTTGATTCCTTCCTTTTTGTCTTATGTGTATAGATAGATTTTTGCCTTGTGGTTACCATGAGGTTTACAAAAACATCTTATAACAGGCTATTTTATATTTTAAGGTGACAATAACTTTGATCACATAAACATCTTTACGCTTTTACTATCTCCTGACATACATTTGATATATTTAATTATAATTCTGCATTTTTATATGGCGTATCTTTTAAAAAATTATTGTAGCTCTTAGTATCCTCATTGGTTTTAGTCTTGTAACCTTTATACTACAGATGAAAGTCATTTACATGCCACCATTATATTATTAGAGTATTTTGAATTTGACTGTAGACTCACTTTTACCAGTGAGTTTTGTGCTTTGATATGTTTTCATGCTACTAATTACCATCTTTTTCTTTCAGCTTGAAGCATTCCCTTTAGCATTTCACATAAGATAGGCCTGGTGGTGATGAACTCCCTCAGCTTTTGTTTGTCTAGAAAAGTCTTTTATCTCTTCTTCATTTCTGAAGGACAGTTTTGCTGGGTACAATATTTTTAGTTGGCAGGGCTTTTTTGTCCTTCAGCATTTTTTTTTTTTGAAACAAGAGTCTCACTATGTTGCCCTAGGTACAGTGCCATGGCATCATAGCTCGCAGCAACCCCAAACTCTTGGGCTTAAGCTATTCTACCACCTCAGTCTCCCAAGTAGCAGGGACTACAGATGCCCACCACAATGCCAAGCTATTTTTTGTTGCAATTGTCATTGTTGTTTAGCTGGCCCTGGCCAGGTTTGAACCCACCACCCTTAGTGCATGTGATTGGTGCTGTAACCACTGTGCAACGGGCACTGAGCCAGAATCTCGCTTTGTCACCCTTGGTAGAGTGCGATGGCATCATGGCTCATGGTAACCTCAAACTCTTGGACTCAGGCTATCCTTTTGCCTCAGCCTCTGCAGTAGCTGGGACTACAGGCACCCACCACAATGCCCCATTATTTTTAGAGATGGAATCTCACTCTTGCTCACACTGATCTCGAACTCCTGAGCTCTGGAAATCCACCCATCCTTGGCCTCCCAGAGTGCTAGGATTACAGATGTGAGCCAGCGCACACAGCCCCCAGCATTTTGAATATATTATTCCACCCTCTCTTGATCTGTAAGGCCTCTGCTTGGAAGTCTGCTGCTAGCCTTATTTGACTTCCTTTTTTTTTTCTTACTGAATCATAGCTGTGTACATTAGTTCAGTCATGGGGTACAGTGTGCGGGCTTCGCATACAATCTGAGATATTTTTATCAACCTGATTGACATAACATTCATGAGAATTTATCATTTACTATGTGAAAACATTTTTGATCCATATTTAGAAGTTTTCTCCTGACCCTTCAAATATGTACCACACATGTGATCTCACCCTTTGTCCTATCTCCATGCACCCTCTCCCTCCCCTTCCCTCCCTCTCCCCTTTCCTGGTCTTCCTGTGCAATAAATGGGTTGAAGCCTTCACTTGAAAGATAAAGAATTTGCCTTGTATTAGGGGTGTATACATTGGATACTTTTTCTTCCATTCTAGAGATACTTTGCTAAGGAGAACATTTTCCAGCTCCATCCATGTAAATATGAAAAAGGAAAAGTCATCCATCATCTTTCTTTAAGGCTGCATAATATTCCATGGTATAGATGTACCACAGTTTATTAATCCATTCGTGGATCGATGGGCTCTTGGGCTTCTTCCATGACTTAGCAATTATGAATAGGGCTGCAATAAACAATCTGGAAAATCAGGTTGATGAAAATATCTCAGATTGTATGTGAAGCCCGCACACTGTACCCCATGATTGAATTAATGTACACAGCTATGATTCAATAAAAATAAAAGAGAGAGAGATTTATAGGGATTTCCACTTCTACCCAAAATGGTGTAACAGGGAACGACTAAAACACATCCAAACCTCCAAATTATATGACGCAATGGTGCTCAGGGTGCTGAGTACAGTTCAGCCAAGGAGAGCGACTCTGAGAGACGGGACACCAGTTTGGT
The DNA here is from genome assembly GCA_963573935.1 of Arctocebus calabarensis. NCBI lineage: Eukaryota > Metazoa > Chordata > Mammalia > Primates > Lorisidae > Arctocebus > Arctocebus calabarensis. Next base: position 14,479 of record CAUYON010042176.1, read on the forward strand.
GCCCCAGTTCATGGCCTGGAGAGAAGGTGCAGGCTCCAACACGGACATTACAGCTGACGAACAGCAAAGGAGAAGAAATGGAGTCGTGGCATATTCTCGGTGAATCCGACAGAAAGCAGAAGAGGAAGAAGGAATAGGGAGAAATGGAGAAGAAATGACCAGACGAGAGCTTTGAATCCAATGATTCAAATCAAATACAAATGTTCTACATCTAAACACACCAATTTAAAGACAGAGGTTGTCAGATAAAGAAAAGGCAAGAACCAATAATATGATACTTACAAGGAACTTTAAATAAACAGGCACAAAAAGAATAAAAGTAAAAGGACAGACATGCAAATAATAATCAAAAGAAGGCAGGAGAGGCTATGTTAATACAGTCAAAGCTGATTTCAGACTGCAGAGCATCAGCAGGGCTGGAGAAGGTCATTTCCAAATGCTGCAAAGGTCCAAGTCATTAAGGAGGCTCAATAGTCCTGGAAGTTTATGCATCCTGTACCAGAACTTCAAAATATATAAAGGAAAATGGAAAAATTTACAGGATGAAGCAGAGAAATCACAATTATATTTAGAGGTTTCAATGCTTGTCTCTCAATAATTGACACAGGTAGACAGAAAAGCAGTGAGGATTTGACAACTCGAGCAACACTGTCACCCAGTTTGACCTACCCTTGTCATTTATAGACCACCCTTGTCATTTACAGACGCTTTGCCAGCAACGGTGGAATTCTTTTCAAACACACTCAGAACATTCGCCAAGATAGATCATATTCTGAGTCACGAAACAAGACTTAATAAGTGAAAAGGGCTTGAAATCATTTAAAGTGTGTTCTGTAATCACCACAGAAAGAAGTCAGAACTCAAGAGCCGCAGCAGAAAGTTTTCTAGAAAGTCCCTAAATAATTGGAAAATAACTAACACACTCCTACAGAACTCTTAAGTCAAAGAGGAAATCAAAAGGAAATTTAGAATGTAGTTTGCACTAAACAACACATCAAAACTTATGGGTTACAACTTAAGCAGTAGTTAGTGAGAATTCTACAGTTTCAAAATGTTTGTATTTGGTCCCAAATGAGTGAACTCAAGTTGTACCTTATGAAATTTGAAGAAAGAAGAAGAGCCAATTAAACCCAATATCATCAGAAGAAATGAAACAGTAAGGGTCAGAGCAGAAGTCAATGAAATATAAAACAGGAAAAAAATAGAGTAAATTAACAAAACCAAAAGATGATTCTTTGGAAGATCAATAAAATTGATAAACCTCTAGCTACAGTGATCAGAACAAACAGAAAGAAGGTGCAAATAATCAATATTGGAAAAGAGAAAGGTGATAGCAGAGCAGGAACTACAGGTATTTCAATGGTGATAAGGGAATAGTATGCACAACTTCAGGCCAGGAAATTTGACGACTTAATGAAATGGACAAATTCCCTGATAGACAAACGACCAAAACTCCTTCTAGAATAGAGAACCATAATAGGTTCTGTGTACTTGTATTATAGAAATTGAATTTGTGGTTAAAAATCTTTCCACAAAGCAAATTCTAGGTTCAGAGGGTTTCACTGGTTAATTCTAGCAAATAGTTAAGGAAGAAAGAGTAACAATTCCACATACTTGTTTCCAGAAAATTAAAGCGGAAGAAACACTTCCTCAACTGTTCACTTACCAGGTTTCCTGGCTGTGTAAAGCCCTAAGGGGTGGGGAGACCAGAGGAAAGCATATTGTCCGTTCTCCAAGCATTTGCCACCTGACTGGTGAGTCAGGACACTCACACAAGTGGCAGCTGTCCTGGGAAGTCTGTGTTCAGGGCCAAATCATAAGGTTAGGGGACACGTTCATTTAGTGAACACCAGACTCATCCTGGCTCTGTGATAGAGGACACATTTGTAGTATTGCCTTTTCACAGCCACCTCATGGTGTTATGAATTTCCCCCGACTTTGAAGATAGCAAATTGAGGGTCAGAGGGCTAGAGTGACTTGGACATTGCTACACAGCCAGGATTCCAACCAGGTCTATTTGAACCCACGGTACTTTCTGATGCTGGCTGTGAGGCTAGCCCAGGGGACCTGGGGCTCCTGGGAAGCTAATAGGAGGTACAGCGTTGGTCTAGGACAAGTCAGGGAGCTGAGTGAACAAGTGTCAGGCTAAGAACAGTATTTTGGGGGCGTTTTAAATAAGCAACACAGCTTTGCTGAGTGCAGAGGAGCCAGAGCTTTGGTGCAAATAGGGCTTACTGCGGAGGAGGTCTTGAATGCATGCTGAGGCCTCTGCATGAGGTGTTTGGTGGGCCATGGGGAGCCCAGTAAAGTGCCAAAGCAGATGCTGTTGTGGTGGGAGGGGCGGAGGCAGATGGCTCCTTTCCTCTAGCCCAGGGGCTGGGATGAAGTTAGAAAACAGCCTGAGAGAAGTGATCTATGGGGACCCCTGGGGACTGTGACTTATGGCCTGTGAAGGGAGAGGGGTGGGCTGAGCAAGCTCTGGCTCAGAGTTTTGGCCAGGAGGAGGAGGAGGAGGAGGAGGCTGCGCCAGGCAGAGTAGGAAGCAAAGGCCAGTGAGCGTTGGGGAGGTAGGACAAGAGCCCTGGAGGTCAGTAGGTGGGGACAGCAGAAGCTCCTGGGGTGAGGGCTCTGTGGGGTGTGGGGAGACGGGGCGGGGGGGGAGGATCTGCCTGGCAGATCCAGGTTTGTGGAGGCAGGATTGGGAGAAGGCATGGGAAGGGGACGAGGACAGGACCTCTGGCAGGTTTTAAAACTGCCGGCAATTGCCCTGAGAGCTGGCTATGAACGAAGCAAAGGAAAGAGCCGTGGGAAGAGCAGGGGTATGGAGGGAGGCATGGGACCAAGAGTGACTCAGCCACTGCTCCTGAGCCACCTACTTGCGGGGATTCTCTGGGGTCAAAGCAGTCACCAGGGAACCAGGAGGCTGGCCTTAGTCCCCCTGAGGAGCTGTGTGTGGGGGAGGGACTAGAGGTCACCGCCCCCCAGCAGAACCCTAGTGGTGGTGATGGGCTGTGACTGTATTAAAAACATCTGTTTTTGTCAAGGCAAAACTTTCACACAGCTGAAAAGGAAAAGCTGGCTAAAAGGTCCACTGCACTGTACACCCCACCCCCGGGAGCAACCACTTCTGCATCTTTGCTTTTCTTCATCTTTACCTGCAAATTCCTAGCGATGTGCTTGTCTGCTATTGTTTAAGGCCAGAATTTAGATCTTATCTTTGACATCTTAATACGGGGGATGAGGATTTTAGCTTTCTTAAACATGCTTCTCAACCCCACCCCTAAAACGTGCACATCACCATTTGGGGGTCCACCAGAGGCCAAGGTCACGTCTCCTGACTGTGGCCAGGACAAGGGCTCTCCAGCCCTGTCTGGGTCTGAATCCTGCATCTGCTGCTGGCAGCTGTGTGGCCGAGGACCAGTTACTCAGCCTCTCCATGCCTCTGTTTCTCCATCTGTAAAATGGTCATTGTGCTTGCCAAGGTGCGGTTCTTGTGAGGAACAGGTGTGTATAAGCTTAGACTTGCCCAGCATGGTGAAGACAGCAAACACACAGCTAGTGTTGCTGCTACCATTAGTTCCTTTCTTACACGATTCTTGTTTTCCTTGGAGCTTCTTGCTTATTTTCTCAGTTGCTTATTTTCTAGGTTAGAAAATCTACATTACATTCTCCAATAAAACAGAGCCAGGTGTGTGTGCCATGTGTCGTTAGTGATGACAATCCCCTGAATAGTAAAAAATCTGCATGCAATTTTTCACTCCCTCAAATCTTAATTGTTAATAGCCTACTGTTGGCCAGAAGCTGTACCAATGACAGTCAATTAGCACATAGATTGTATGTTACATGTATTATACACTGTATTCTTATAACAAAGTAAGCTGGAGAAAAGAAAATGGTATTAAACTTAGAAGACAGAGAAAATATGTTTACTCTTTGTGGAATGGTTGTGGATCTTCATAATGATCTTTATCCTCACCGTCTTCACCATGAGGAGGAGGAGGAGGAGAAGGAGGAGGAAGAAGAGCTGGCCTTGCTGACTCAGGGCAGCAGAGGCTGAAGAAAATCCATGTGTACGTGGACTATCAAAGTCCAAATCTGTGTGGTTCTAGGTTCAGCATATATATGTTATTTAGATCTTTATATGTTCATATATATAAAGACATTCATAATATTCTAAGGAATTGGCTTGTGCATTTAAGGGGGGCAGGACAGCAGGCTGGAAACCGCAGCGGGAGTTGGCACTGCAGCTCGAGGCAGCATTCCTTCTTCACGTTTGCTTTCTGTCCTTGCAGCGACTGTGGTTTGTGTGTCCTGCCTGGAGGCATCTACGCCTGGTTCATGAAGATGGCAGATCCCTATATAGGGGTCTCCTTCTTGAGGTGATGGATCAAAAAGAGTCAGGTGGAAACACTTGGCCCCAAGCTCTGGGAAATGCTCTTATAAATCTTGCTTAAACACTTTCATTTTTCTTTCTATCTTTTCCAACTCTCTGTAATTCCTTTTACTGACTGCAGGTCCTCAAAAGTGGCTCTCGAATCTTCTTAAGCTGCATCATTGGTGTCTTTTTGTTCCATCTCTGAGACATCGGCTTATCTTTATCTTCCGATCTTTTTCTTTTTTGAGTTGTCAAAAATTTGAAAACACCCAACAAATCAGTGGTGAGAGTGTGAATTTCCAGGGATTCTTTCTTGTTCTGGTTTACTCTTTCCAGACATCTCATGTGTCTTTCATGACTGCGATACCTGAGTCTTGGGGACTATTGCTGTTTTCTGGGTAGTCTTTAGAGCTCTGTCACCTTTTTCTGCCTTATTCCTTTGCTGGCTTCTTCAGGGTCTGTCCTTTGGATTGGTTTTTCCCCAGGATCCTGTTGCTAGGTGCTATTTAACAAGTAGGTTGGGCCCTCCTAGCGCTCTTCCAGGTTACCAAGTGGGACTTCAGTGTGGGAGACGAGCATTGGGCGTACATCTGCTTGGCCTGGGACCTACGAAAGCCCTCCAAATTCCCTCTGCAGCACCTTGTCCCTGCCTGGCTTTTGAACATCAAGAAAATTCCAGCTTCCTGGTTTGCTGTCAGGGAGCCTGCCCCAGCTGCCCGCACTGCTGACTCTGACGTGTGAAGAAAGGAACACCCTCATGTTCTCACGTCCATCGGGTCCCCCGGGATGGGGGTGCAGACGCAGCCCCTCACACGGGCCTGACTCACTCCTGTCCTTGGGAATCGTTGCTGCTGTCAAATGATTCACCCATCAAATGCACAACATTTGTCATTTTTCTCACCAGTTTCTATTTTTAAAACCCTGTCCTTTCGCTTCTGTAGTAATTTTGAGTCTCTTTTTAATAGCACTTTCAACTATCTTGGGAATGTCATACTGGTTGAAAAGGATGGGGTTAAAAAGGTTTGTTCAACTCAAAGTTAAACTCTGCAGACAGGGCACACGTCAGGTTTGGGGGTATAAAGGTCCCCATGTGTCCCTCCTGCCTGCCAGGGCTGGGCATGTGTTGCCCACTGTGCACTAGGCCCTGTTCTGTCTGTGAAAGCCCAAGGCGGAGACCCCCATTGTGGCTGGAGGAGCATCTTTATTCCCTGCAGAGACCTGTGTGACTCTGGACTCTGTGACTCACTCTGGGCCTGGTGACACTGGGGAGTCTTCCTGGAACATGGGTGTGACGTGTCAAGGAGCAGTCGCCCGTTGTCTGAGCACATTCCTGGGCTTTGGGTGGCTGCAGCACGGACGATTGTGGGCCGGTGCCCTTTGCCACCCACACTCCTCCTGTGGCCTGGGCTTGGCCGGTGGTGGAGGTACTGACTCTTCTGTATTTTGGAGCTGAGAATGCCCCCAGGGCCTGCTGCTGAAGTGGAAAGTAAGCAGGGTGGTCTTGGAGGGAGGGAGGGCTCACCAGCCCCTCGGAAAGCCACTTTGCCATGTGCTCAATGCTGGGCCACTTGGGCTGGGGAGCTCTACTGTGTCCCAGTGCCAGCCTCTTCATTCATCTCCCAGTCCTCGCAGCAGACCTGTGGCAACGACATCATTCTCGTGCTGTGTCAGCTGGTTAACTTGGAGGTTCTCAGCACAAGGGGGTGAGGGCAGAAGGACAGAACAGGGAAGGAGCTGAGCAAGGAGTATTCTCAGCTGTGGCTGTGAAGCGGGACGGGGCCCCCAAGTGCTCACCCTGAGGCTGGGGCCTGGGTGCAGTGGCTCCCTTGGGGTATTCATCCCACACTCCCAGGAGCTGGTGAACATCTGGCAGCTGGCAGGGTGAGTGGGTGAGACTCCTGGGGTCAGCACCATACTCTATATACAATTCTGAATTCAAATTAAAAAATACATTTTCTATGGTAAGAATGCATGCGCACTGCTGTGGGCAGAATGTCCACGCTCACCCCAAATTCACTTGTAAAATCCTCAGTCTCACTCCAGCAGTGATGGGATTAGGAAGAAGGATGTTTGGGAGGAGACTAGGCTGTGATGGGATTAGTATCCTGCTAGATGAGGCCAGAGAACGCTCCCTTCTTCATTGTGCCACGTGTGGGCCTAGAGAGAGGATGGCTGTCACTGAGGAGGCACCCCTCCCTAGACACTAAATGCCTCGATCTTGGACTTCCAGCCTTCAGAATAGTAAGAAATAATTTCTATTGTTTAAAAGTCACTGGGGCTGTGGTATTTTATTATAGAATTCAGAACAGCCTAAGACGTGCACTGTGGAAAATTAGAACTAGACAGAGAATTGTAAGAAAGAAAGACAGAATGGGGCAGACTCTCTCCACCCAGGAAAAGGGTGGCAGAATTTAGTATAGCCCTTTATTCCATCCATATATTTTATACCCAACTATATGCCAGAGAGATAATTCTGCATATGTTGATTTTAAGTCATAATCGAGAATAAAATGCAGAGATGACAAGAGAGAGACAAATGTTGATGACAGATCCTATCTGTCCCTGAGAAACTTATTGGTCTTTTGATGCAAAAAACAACTTCATGATTCATTTCATTAAATATAAGTTACAACCATAAACACGCAGAAAATCATTACTTAAGTACCTTGGCAACAAAAATGGCCATTATGTGGCTCTGTAACCCCTATTGTTTTCTTTCCTTGACAGAGTCTCCCTCTGTTTCCAGGCTAGAGTGTGTGTCATCATAGCTCTTAGCAACCTACAACTCCTAAATTGAACCATTCCTCCTGCTCAGCTTCCTGAGTAGCTGGGACTACAGGCACCACCACGCCCAGCTAATTTCTTACACTTTTTGTAAGATAGAGGTCTTGCTATTGTTCAGACTGGTCTTGAGCTTTGAGCTTCAAGCGAGCTTCCCACCTCACCCTTCCAAAATGCTAGGATTATAAGCTTGAGCTACCATGCCTGGCCAATTCTTTTTTTTTCTTTCTCTTCCTCTTAAGAGGAAAAAGAGAATGTTTTGTTTAGTAAGTTCCCAAGTTACACATATTTGACTAATGTATGATTCGTATTTATGAACGGAGGCTATTACAGGTAACAGGTAAATGAACTCATCCCAACTTATATACAAATTATACTTAAGAACAAACCTGTCTTCTTCATAACCCAGTGACTTCCAATGATTGCTCCTGGAGTAGTGGAGCAATGGTTTACCAATGAGAAGAATCTGGTAGCAGATACAGTAGTGAACTCCAAGGTTGGATCATATGGAATTTTAATTGGCCAAGAGAACAGTTTTGTATAGTTTCACTAATTGGTCAAAAACACATTTCCTAGAACTAAGAAAGGTGTCAACCTCAAGAAGAGTGGGCGGGGAGGCCATGGGGGAGGCAGGACCCCTCTCCTCTACTAGTGATATCCCACAGAACAGATGCTTGAGTCTGGGGTCTCCCCAGAACTTCTCTGGCCCCGAGTTGATAGCTTTGGCTCCTCCCTCAGGGTGAAGGGCTTGTCTTGGAAGAAGTCCTTCAAGAAGATTGTTCTTAAGAAGAACAGAATTTGCCTGTTCTTCAGGCAAAGCTGAAGGCCTTGGCCATGACCTTTAGAAACAACCTGGGCCATTTTCCGAGTCCTCCCTCAATGCATGTACTGCTCCCACTTGGTGCAGCCAAGCTTTTTGAGGCCTGACAGCAGCTCTACCACTGTTACTCAGGAGTCTGCCAGACTCAGTCTGCTGAGCCCCTGCTAGAGGAGTCTGTCTAAGTTCCTGAGATCTTGTTTGGTTTGTGCCCAGTAGCTCAGGAGTGTGTTGTGTGTCCTTCTTCCTCTTTGCTCCCCACAATGTCATCCCACTTTTCTCCCGGGGGTGGGGATTCATGCTGCATTCTGCCTACCACAGGATTCTGCGTCGTAACCCCCTCAGCTCATGTCTGATCGTCTTCCCTTTCCTGCTCATTCTCCATGTCACTGATTCTGTTTCCTTTTGTTAGTTCTGCATTTTTCTGCTGTGATTTTAACCCCACTGACCATCTCTATTTCTCGTATCCCCAGCTCTCAGCTATCTTGCTCAGGGCGGGCACTCTGATAGTCTCTAGGAATATCCTCTGGTCACAGGGTAAGTTCCTTTCAGAGGACAGGCCTCCCTCCCCAGCGTTGAGATGAAGTATCCTTTGACTTGCCCTCAAGGGCTTTCCAAGTCTCGTGTTGGTGTATTTCTTCTGGTGTGTTTTTCCATGAGAAAGAATTAACCAATCCGGTATTTATCCATACTCAGTATGCGGAGGGCCCTAGGCCCATGTTGCCAAGGACCTGGATGACAGCCAAATCCCCTTCATCAGATTCAGAGAAAGGGCAGCCTAGTATGAACAGCTCCTAGAAGACACATTTCTGCTTTGGCCCTACCTGAGAGTCACTTTCCAGAGCTGCTGAAGGAGTCCCCTGACAAAACACCTGCTATGGACTCCCACTCTTGTGTTTTATTCACATAGGGTAATGAGGCATGCTCTAACTAGACTCTGCCATGGGGTGATGCCAGGGATTAATCTGATTAGATCTTGGATCCTGCATGCAGCGTCTGCTTCTTAATTCAGTTCCTGATCTTCTGTTCCTACACTTAAGTTCCAACAGTGGTTGCACACTTGGGTCATCTGGGCACATGCAGGTCAAGTGAACTTCAACCTAGGGGTCCACAGCAACTGAAAAACAACTCATAACTTTGTTACAAAACAGTTGAACTGGGTTGATGTAGTTATGCCTTTCCTGCATGGCCTCTAGGACCCATGTCCCATTAGTGTCCCTCTGCTGGCATGCAGAGCCCTGCCTTGGGGGAGAGATGTGTGCCTGCTCCTCCCACTGCCCAGCATTTGAGGCCATCCCACCTTTCATATGCTTCCTTCATCACTTACTTTTCTTCCCAGTCCTACTTCCTAAACCATATGTCTTTTTCTTCCCACTGGAAAGTGGTCAAAGGCAGGCAGGGATTTGAGTTGTTTTGTTCACTCCTGGGTTCTCAGCGCCTGGCACTGTATGGAGTGAATGAGTCAGTGAAGACATGAGTGGTTGGGTAGGGGAGTGAATTAATGAATGAATGGATGGAGAAGTGAATGAATGAATGAAGGGATGGGTGGATGAGTGAGGGAATGAATGGAGGGATGGGTGGAAGAGTGGGGGAATGAATGAGTAGATGTGGAGAGGAGTGAGAGAATGAATGAGTGGATGTGTGAAGGAGTGAGTGGATGGATAGAAGAGTGAGGGAATGAATGAGTAGATGTGGAGAGGAGTGAGGGAATGAATGAGTGAATGTGTGAGGGAGTGAGTGGATGGATGGAGGAGTGAGGGAATGAATGAGTGGATGGATAGAAGAGTGAGGGAGTGAATGAGTGGATGTGTAGAGGAGTGAGGGAATGAATGAGTGAAAGGGTTGAAGAGTGAGAGAATGAAAACTCTGCAAACTCTTTTTGATAAGGGGCAGATAATAAGTACTTTAGGCTTTGCAAACCAGCTGGTCTCTGTAGCAACTATTCAACTCTTGTAGTAGTATAAAAGCAGCTTAGACAACACAAAAATGAATGGCTTCATTTCAATAAAACTTTATTTATAAAGGCACGTGGTGGGCAAGAAACAGTATAACTATAGAGCCCTGTGACAGTTAGAAGAACAAATAGGGTCTCCTAAGAAGTGTCTCAAAGTAGATCATGCGAGCACCCGTGGTTAACATGAGTAAGAAGTCCAGACTTCCCCCAACCTTTCTCTGGGACTATCTCAGGACAATTCTACCCACTCTACCCTTGTGGTGATATTGTTCTGTGCTATAATTGTGAAGCCTGTGTCATGAGGAGCCTCAGTTGAGTAAGCATGTGTCCCATGACCAGCTGCAGGGTCATTGGATCATCTCTCTTATCTCTGAGATGCAGAGCTCAGTCCAGGCTGAGTGGGCATGACTTACATCAATGCTGGCTGGCCTCAGAGTCTTGACTTCTTGTGGTGACCACTGGTATGTCTGGGAGAAGAGAAATAGCCATATTTGCCATTTAAAGTTTAATACCTTCACCACATTCTGCCTTGCAATCTATAATTTCAAGTCCATCCTTTTAGAAAAGTTTTCTTTGGTTATGTCTTGACACATTTTTTTGGTTCTTGCATTCTCTTCTTTCTTCAGCAGTGCTGGATGCCATGTGTCTCCAGTGGGGGCTGACAGCTCTGTGGGGCTTGCACCCTGTAGCTCTGGGCCACAGGACCTCCTGGGGCTGCCTCAGCTAATCCACTCTCAACTCAGGGGGCTTTCCTTAATTTTTTCCCCATGCTTTGAAGCTTCTAGTGTGGCTGTCAGCTCCAAAAAGCTCATCGCTTTCTTTTCTTCCCCAAATTCCTTTCTCTTCATTCTTCTCCTTTTGCTGTCTATGAGTTCTCCATATTCTCCAAGAATTTTTGCCCTCAGAGTGACCTGTTGTCATGATTCCTTCTAGATGAGGGAGTGTGATGCAGCTGACCTTTTCCTGTCTCGGAAATTTCTCTATGATACAGTCTTTTTCTGCCTTTCGTGTGTGGTTCTTCACTTCTCTTCCACCTCAGTTTTTATGCATGAGTATCAGCAGTACCTTTCGACTCTGCAGTCTGATGGCTTGACTACCTGCTGAGGGTGGGGGTGCAGGAATATGTGAACTGACTGAACACCCTGAAGTATTGAAGAATGGGGAGACAGCTTCAGAGTTTGTGATTAGGATTGATCAAAAGTGTTGTTGCTTTTCTTTTCTTATGGTGGCTGTTCTCAGTGGAGCACTTGAAGACAGAATGAATTACAAACACTGCTTCCTACCATATTTACTGCTGTGCACATTACCTATAGTGGTTTCACTTTGGATTCTTTTTAAAATTTTTAGATTAATGTGAAGGTATAGATAGTATTTGCATTTGTTAGGTAGAGTCCAAGTTATAGTTGTGCCCCTCACCCAGGAGGCATGCCATATACCCTGACATTGTGCTCATTAGGTGAGACCACACCTCACCCCTCTCTCCTCTCCCCTAACTTGAGTTTAATTGTTTTTTTCTTTGTGTGTATTTGTTCATCTACTAGTTCCATATTAGTATTGAGTACATTGTATACTTGCGTTTGTGATACTTTAATAAGCAGAATGTTCTCCAACTCTATCCAGGTTAATATAAAAGATATAAGGTCTCCATCTTTTTTATGGCTGAATAATATCCATGGTATACATAATGCCACAGTTTATTAATCCATTCATGTGTTGATGGGCACTTGGGTTGATTCCACATCCTGATGATTGTGAATGGAACTATGATAAATATCATAGTGCATATGTTCATCTGGTAAAATGATACCTTCTGGATAGATACCTAAAAATGGGATTGTGGGCTCAAATGGAAGGCCTACTTTCAGCTCTTTGAGGATATTCCACACTTCTTTCCCAAGAAGCTGTATTAGTCTGCAATCTCACCAACATTGTAAAAGTGCTCTCTTCTTTCAACAACCATGTCAGCATCTGCAGCTTTGGGACTTTAGGACTGTGGTTATTCTCACTGGGGTTAGGTGAAATCTCAAGGTGTTTTGATTTTCATTTCTCTATTAGTAACCATGAGCATTTTTTCATGTGTTTCTTGGCCATTTGTCTGTCTTCAGAGAAGATTCTGTTCATGTCTCTTGCCCAGTGATTAATGAGATTGTTTGCTCTTTTTTCTGTTGATTAATTTGAACTCTGTAGATTTGTCGGATTCATAACAAGCAAATATCTTTTCCCATTCTGAAGGGTGTCTGTTTGCTTTAATTGTTATGTCTTTTGTTATGCAGATTTTTTTCTTAATTAGGTCCCATTTATTTATTTTTGTTATTGTCACAATTGCCAAGGGAGTCTTCTTCATAAAATCTTTTCCTAGGCTGATATCATCAAGAGTTTTTCCCATACTTTCTTCTAAGATTGCTATCATTTTGTGTCTTAGAATTAAGTCTTTTATCTATTGTGAGTCAATTTTTGTAAGAGATGCAGGTCCAGTTTCAGCCTTTTACATGTGGTTATACAGTTCTTCTAACACCACTTATTGAATGGGGCTTCTTTTCCATAGTGTATGCTTTTGTTGGGTTTACTGAAGATCAGATGGCAGTTAAGAGGCTGGTTTCATCTCTAGATTTTCTATTTTGCTCCATAGATCTATGTTTCTATTTTTGTGCCAATACCATGCTATTTTGATCACTGTGGACTTGTAGTTGAACCTACAGTCTGGTAAAGTGATGCCTACAGATTTGTTTTTATTGCTAAAAGTTCCTTAGACTACATGGTTGTTTTCTTTTCTTTTCTTTTTTTTTTTTTTTTTGGTTCCATACAAAACAAAGAACTATTTTTTGAATTCTTCAAAGTATGATTTTGGTATTTTAATGGGGATTGCGTTAAATATGTAGATTGCTAGGGTAGTACAGACATTTTAACAATCTTGATTCTTTGTAGCCAAGAGCATGATATGTTCTTCCATTTGTTAATGTCTTCTGCTATTTCTTTTTTCAGGGTTTCATAATTCTCTCTGTTTATTAGATATATTCCCAGGTATTTAATTTTCTTTGAGGCTGCTATGAAGGGTATTGTGTCCTTGATTGGCTTCTGGGCTTTATTGTTATTGGTAGACACTGATTTTATGACCTGTGACATTACTGTATTTCTCGATCACTTCCAGGAGTCTTGTAGTTGAGTCTCTGGGATTTTCTAAGTATAAGATCAGATAATGTCATCAGCAAAGAGCAAGTATTTGGCCTTCTCTTCCCCCATTTGAATGCCCTTAATATCATTCTCTTGCCTGATTGCATTAGCTAGAACTTCCAGCACTATGTTGAATAGTAGTGGCAATTGTGGACATCCTTGTCTGGTTCCAGTTTTAAGTAGAAAACCTTTTAGTTTTGGGTGGTACCTGTGGCTCAGTGAGTAGGGCACCAGCCCCATATACCGAGGGTTGTGGGTTCAAACACAGCCCCAGCCCAGCTGCAACACAAAAATACCTGGGCGTTGTGGCAGGCACCTGTAGTCCCAGCTACTCGGGAGGCTAAGGCAAAAGAATCGCCTAAGCCCAGGAGTTGGAGGTTGCTGTGAGCTGTGTGACGCCACAGCACTCTACCAAGGGTGATAAAGTAAGACTCTGTCTCTACAAAAAAAAAAGGCTTCTAGTTTTATTCCATTCAGAATGATCCTGGCTGTGGATTTGTCATATATGGCTTCTATCAGTTTAAGAAATATCCTACCTGTGCATATTTTCTTGTTAGAAAGGGATGCTGAATTTTTTTGAATACTTTTTCTGCTTCTATTGAGAGGATCATATGATCTTTATTTTTGCTTCTATTTATGTGGTGAATTACATTTAGTGTTTGTGTATATTAAACCAATCCTGCATCCCTGGGATAAAGCCTACTTGATCATGATGTATACTTTTTTAAATGTGCACCTGTATTCTATTTGCTAGGATTCCACTGAGCATTTTTTTGCATTGATATTCATTAGTGAAATTGGTCTGTGGGTTTCCTTTTTTTGTGGGATACTTTACTGGTTTTGGTATCAGGGTGATGTTTACTTCACAGAATGAGATGGGGAGGATTCCTTCCTTCTTAATATTTAGAAATAGGTTCTGCAGTATAGATTCTTTGAAGGTTTAATAGAATTATGGTATGAAACTGTGTGATCCAGGGCTCATTGCTTCAATTTCGGTGCTTGATATTTGTCTGTTCAAGATATCTACTTATTCCTGTTTTTAAGTCTAAGGAGGTTGTGTGATTACAGGTTATGGTCCATTTCCTCACATTGTCAAATTTCTGGGCATAGAGTTTTTTTGTAGTAACCAGAGACAATCTCTTGTACCTTTGTGGTATCTGTTGTTATTTGTCTTTTTTTTTTATTTCTGATTGAGGTTATTTGAGATCTTACTTATATCTGTTTCTAGTTGGTCTGGCCAAAGGTTTATCAATTTTGTTTATCTTTTCAAAGAGTGAAAATTTTTGCTTCATTAAGTTTCAGAATGATTCTTTTATTTTCAATTTCATTTCTTTCTTTTTTTTTATTAAGTCATATACACATAGATCAGCAATACATTTATGCATATGTGGGGTACAATGTGTTGATTTTTTTATACAATCTGACTTGCTAACATCAAACCAATCAACATAGCTTTTGCCTCATTTACACGATAATTGTGTTAAGACAATTATGTTCTACACTTGACAGATTTGACTTGTACCCTTGCAATATGCTCCATAAGTGTGGTCCCGATGTTTACCCTCCCTCTATCAATCCTCCCCTTCCTTCCCACTCCATTTCTCTCCCTTATCCTGGGCGATAGTTGTGTTCTACCTTTCATAAGAAAGTGTGAATAAATATAAGTTGGTTTCATAGAAGTACTGAATACATTGGATACTTTTTCCTCCATTCTTGAGATAGTTTACTCAGGAAAATATGTTCCAGGTCCCTACCAGACTTCAGACTATACTATAAATCTATAGTAATCAAAATAGCATGGCGTTGGCACAAAAATAGAGAGGTAGATTATGGAACAGATTGAGAACCAAGAGATGAATCCAGACACTTATCATCATTTGATCTTTGATAAGCCTATCAAAAACTTAAACTGGGGGAAAGGCTCCCTATTTAACAAACGGTGCTGGGTGAAATGGCTGGTGACTTGTAGAAGAATGAAACTGGACCCATACTTTCACCTCTAACAAAAATTGACTCTCACTGGATAAAAGACTTAAACCTAAGACATGAAACCTTAAAGATTCTTGGAAAGAGTGCAGGAGAAACACTTGAAGAAATTGGCCTGGGAGAAAACTTTATAAGGAGGACCCCCTCGGGAAATTGAAGCAATACAAAAAATACATTACTGGGATCTGATCAAACCAAAAAGCTTCTGCACTGCCAAGAACACAATAAGCAAAGCAAGTAGACTGCCTTCAGAATGGGAGAGGATATTCGCAGGTTACATTTCCAACAAAGGCCTGAAAACCAGAATCCACAGAGAACTCAAACTTATTAATAACAAAAGAACAAGTGATCCCATTTCACATGGGCAAGAGACCTGAGGAGAAGCTTCTTCGAAGACAGGTGCATGGTCTACAGACACATGAAAAAATGCTCATCATCTTTAATCATCAGAGAAATGCAAATCAAAACCACTTGAGATACCATCTAGCTCCAGTAAGAGTAGCCCACATAAAAAATTTTCATTTATTTCTGATTTAAATTTACTTATTTCTTTTCTTTTGCTACATTTGGGATTGGATTGCTCTTCCTTTTCCAGTTGCATGAAGTAGTTTATTGCATTGTTAAGGTGCATTCTTCTTGTTTTTTTGGATGTGGGTATCTAATGGGATAAATTTCCCTCTTAGGACTCATTTTGCAGTATCCCACAAGTTTTGATAGCTTATGGCTTGTCATTATGTCTCAGGAATCTAATGATTTCTTTCTTTATCTCTTCCTTGACCTAGCTGTCATGCAGTGTAAAGTTTAGTTTCCATGACTGTGAGGGGATGAATTCACTTTGGATTCTTATTGAACTTCCTGCCACTGGCATGGGTCTTCTGGCTTCACTCTTTCCCTCTTGGTAAGAAAAAAGTATGTATGACTCTGATCTTTTCCCGTGTCTCTAGGAAATTCTTATGGCATAGTCTCTTTCTGCTCCTTGGAAGGCTGGCACTCTCATATGACTCTGTCCCCTTGGCCCTGCCAAAATCTGCAGGCTCCACCTTCTTTAAATGGGAACAAAAATCTATGTCTTGGCAGAGAATGTGAGCAAAGTGCTTGTTTGCTTTGGGCCTGCACATGGTTTGGGCTCAATAAATAGTGGTAGTTATTGTTGCGTTTGTTAAAAGAAAAATTTTAAACAAAACACATTTAACGGGGATGATTTATGAATGGGGCATCCTCCAGAAACAGAACAGGTTGAGAGCAACTCTGGGGCTGCCACATGGTCAGATACCATTTATGGACAGAAATAGGAGAAGGTGTACAGGAGATGGAAGCAAGGCACAGAAGCAACTGGATTGACTACAGCTCCGCATGTGCCTTATCTAAACATGGTTTGGACAGTTGGCCGCCTATGATTGGCCATAATCTGTGACTGATATCAGAGAAGGCTATAGTCTGCATGTCCAGTTAGTTACCGGTCAACTTATACAGAGACACCTTCAGGCTGAACTTAAAATGTGTTTGGAGGCAGCTTTAGGCTTAATTCAACATGTTTATTGTTTTTCTTTCTTTGACTTGGCCAACAGTCTGATCTCCCAGTCTTCCGTCTCTGTGCAAGGCATTTTTATGGTGAGAAAGAAAAGAAACTTTTTTATCTGAGGAATATGAGCCCAGAGAGGCATTTAAAATTTGACAGCAGTCATGTCTCACTCCGCCTTGAGCTAAATAATTATCTCCTGAAGCACTTGCTGTGTGGGCTCCAGATTGACTGAGGCCACGTGGCCATAAAATGCCACATGCTAGACACCAGGGCTCATATCCTATAGCTCAACAATGGCCAATCACCAATCAATGAAATTTATGTAAACTAGTGAGAATTCCTGATGAATAACATTTGCCTTTAAAAACCTGCTTGCAGCAAAGGGAGAACAAAGCGTTCCCCAAGCCAATGTGGAAGTGTGTCCACAGCTGTCCTCAACCTTGCCCCAAAGAAACTCTCTGTATTAATTATGCCTCAGTTTCTGTTTTTAGATCAACAAGCTAATGCTGTAACCATGTCTCTGCTGAGGCCCTGAGGCCCAAAGCAGGAAGGTGTCCTGCCCAAGTCACAGCCCTGTGTGCCCTTAGTCTTTAAAACTCACCCATGTGCTTCCTATCATTTATTAATTCACATCATTATATTCATGGGGCACGTTCATGCTGTGTCCTGCTCCAGGTTCTGGGGTTGTGACAATGACTAAGTCATAGTGGACTCAATATCATCCCTGCCCTCAGGGGCTTTTCTAAGTCCTTTCTGTGTGCTCCACACATCCTCAGGCAGAGTAGGAAGGTGTGTCCTGCCCTGCCTGGTGTGAGCTGCTCAGGGGACAGACTGCAGTAGGCCCAGCTCCTCGCCCAGGACTGACCTCCATGATCCCTGGAACAATAATCTCAAACTTCAGATATAAGGGGGGCTGAGCCCACACTTGCACTTTTAATGATCTGTTTCCTCTTTGTTCCTTGCAAAAAAAGGTAAAAAATGTGGATCAGGGAGCCATGAATCAATCCCCCACACTGCCCGGAGGAAAGAAGGAAAAAACAAAAGGCAGTAAGTGTTGCAGGCCCATAAAAGAAAGGGTACTCAGTGTGGCCAAACAGCTTTAAAATATGCTAAGGCTCTGCTGGCTTTATAAAACCAAATTGATCGTGCATACTTGAAGAGGGAGATTTATAATACCCCAAAGCCAGAGCACTTTTCTTTCATGCAAATAAGGATGTCAAGCCTGAGTTTCAGAGAGGGTGAACACTCTCTTTCTCTGCTTGCCCATCCCCTCCTTCCTGGCTCTGTCCCTCTTCTTGGCTGCTCTCTTCCCGTGTAGACATGTGCTATTTCTCTGCATAAAGGCAGAGATAACTGATGTCTACTGAGCACTGCAGCTCAGGTCCTGCACCGAGGAGCCAAGCACTTCTACAGAGTCTCAGACAACCCCACAACCGGGTACCATGATGGTGGTATTGTTATCGTTCCATCTTATCGATGAGCAAAGTGAGGCTCCAAGGGGAAGTAACATGCAGCCAGGAAGCCGTGAGCCAAGTCCAAACTTGGATCTGGGTTCTGAGGGTGAGTGGGGCTGTCCATCCTCCTGCCTCTCCCTGGAGGGAGGCTGCCTGGGGCTGGGGCTGTCTCACCCTCTGCGCAGCCTCACATCAGGCTCCCTCTCTGCCGCTTACTCACTGATCCACTTTCTTTGGTTTCTATAAAGCATAAATACACCCCCTAGTTGATGACAAATGAAGCCCCCAAGTTTAGTGAGAATACTTTCGCTTTTCCTCCTAAGAGACACCTTTGAGTGGAAGTCATTCACCGTTCATTTGCCGCTGGGAAAGGGAGGTCCAGAGGGAAGAGGGAATTTCCTCTAAACCAGGGATCTCTGAAATAGTCTGGGGCTTCTTCAAGTGCCTTTCCAAAATTCTTAAAAATAACATACTCTTAATTCAATTTAACTGCCAAGTATGCGCACGCTGGCTCTCACAGGAGGGGCAGTGCGTCATGAATTCCCAAATGGTGACTGAGTGCCAGAGCTCAGAACATGCCCGCATCCCGGCCCAGCACCCAGGGTGACCTGCCATGTCAACAGAAAACCGTGACCCCCATGAAGTCTCTAGAGGGCTGCACCCACGAAGCCCCTCGTGCTTAAGCACACACACGTGGCCACCAGCTACTCACTCTCACATTCCCCAGCCCAGAGCTCTGCCCTTCACCCCTCTTGGGAGGATCTGGCTTGAGCACAGGAACCCCAGCCCCCATGCCTCCCTGGTCCAGCCCCTCTCCGCCCTGTTTGGCTTGTTGGGGGGCCTTTGGGGGCCCTGCCTCTGGCCCCTGTTCCCCTCCTAGCACTTTTGCCTTCCCTGTGTCCTGCAGTCCAGCCTAGGGGGCACTGCCTGCCCATCCCAGGGTCCAGGTATCTGCCTCAACCCCCTGGACTTGAAGGCATGGCTGCACCAAGTCCCACTCGCTGCCTCCAGGGTCCTCCTTCTCGCGTGTACACAAACACGTGTGTGTGCATGCAGGTGCCTGGGTGTGTTCTGGGCTCTGACCTTGCTCCTGACTTTTGTCAGTCTCAGCCATCCTTACTTGCTCTGGGCTGATTCCCTTGGGCACATCTTCAACATTTTATTTTTCCTTGCAGTTTCCTTTACCTTTCAGCAGACCGCTCATCCCTTTTTTGTTAACTAAGAGGAATATAAATACCAATGGAAACTGCTGACATGCCTGCCGGGTCCTTGGGAGTCCCGGGACACCCCGGGCTGTCTGCCAGTGCCCGGGAGACACTGTTGGCGTCTGCCCAGCTGCCTCAGGCCAGTGTGAGGTACACTGCACCCTGCTGCCCACCTGCCAGGCCCCCTGAGGGAGCCCACACTTACCACCTCTGACACCGAGGGCACCCCACGTCTCCCTGCCTGCCCTAAGGCTTGGGGAGGCGTACCCTTCAGCTGTGCCCTTACCTCTGCCAACCAAGTGCCCTATCCCCAGACCTCCCTCATCTCTCAGTCTCTCTGCCCCAGGCCCCCAGTCGGCCTTCCCTAGGGGCTTCCCTCCTGTGCCCCCAAGGGCACGTGTCAACGCCTGAGCTGCCAGCACACCCTCCCTCCTGGGCCTTCCGCCCTCCCTGGGGGTCCGCGGGCCTGACCTCCACCTTCAGATCTTCAGCCCGCCTCCCAGGCCCCTCCACAAAGGCTCTTCTGGGGACTAGGCCTATAAATCAGAACAGCTCTGCCCCAGTCTCTTCCACCAGTGCCAGAAGGCAAGTGTGCAGTCAGGCCTGTCGTAGTCCCTGAGCTCTGGCTGTCTCTCCTTGGTTAGGTAGCACTCTCCCCACTGTGGCCCCTTGATCCTGTGTGTTTCTCCTTCACTTCCTGCCTCCTTCCAGGGTTCCCTAGGTCCAGTGGTTGGGGTTCTCACATCCAGTGGTTGGGGTTATGCTCTTCTGGCTGGAACCCACAGCAGTTGGCTTATCACAGGTGAGAAACAGACTCGCTCTAGGCCATGTGCACCAGGGCCAGATGCTGTGGGACCTCCCAGAAGCTGCCCACTGATGGCCTTGGATCAACCATGGGCCAGGGCTGGGGGCCTGGGAGTGTCCTAGGGCCTTGGGACAGCTGGCCCCAATCACAGGAACATTTATTTATTTATTTTTTTGAGACAGTCTCACTACGTCTCCTTCGGTAGAATGCCTTGGCGTTACAGCTCACAGCATCCTCTAACTCTTGGGCTTAAGCGATTCTCTTGCCTCGGCCTCCCAAGTAGCTGGGACTACAGCCGCCCGCCACAACGCCTGGCTATTTTTTGGTTGTAGTTGTCATTGCTGTTTGGCAGAACCCGCCAGCTCCAGTGTATGTGGCTGGCACCCTAGCCACTGAGCCACAGGCGCTGAACCACAGAAGCATTTAGTATGAGTGAGTCCACACTCACAGCCCCCGTGGCCAAGAATCCTGGTAACATACCAGGATCCCGTATTCACCGTCTCATCCAATCTAATCCCTGACAGGCCTCCTGGGGGTGGGGTCCACCACCCTTACTAGAGAGGGAGAGGAGGTTCAGTGAGCAGAGTCTGAGCACAATAGCTGCATGTGGAGGTAGAATTCAGACACCCCCTGCAGCCACCTGCTCAGGTAACCAGCCGGGAAGTCAGCCAGCCACACATCAGACTTACAGGAAGGCAGGGAGCTACAGAGCGGCTCTGGAACTATCAGCCCCAAATGCCAACTTAACTAATAACTGGCAGCTGCCCTAATTTCTGCCCCTCATCAATCACATGGGAGGTGCTGCTTCTGGTGAGCCGCCTCCACCGCCCCATGCACGCAGCCCCCATCAGGGCTCACCTGAGCCTTCCTCTGCCCCACCCCGATGCTCCCCACCCCTCTGCCTGCCTCCCAGGCTGCCAGATGCGTATGCCCTGGCCGACCGGCCACAGCAGCTCTGTGTTAGCAGCCTCTGTCTTTCTCTCCTCCTCCTTTATGTCCACATTCCAACTGCCAGCTGCCTTCCTGATCCTGTCTCTCTGACTCTCAGCCAAAGGAGGCCTGTTATGTATTGTTAGCATTTACCTTGGACGTGACACTGGGTCTGTTGAATCTGGTGATCCCAGGTGCGTTTACCCATAGGAGAAGTTAAGAAAGGCAGTGAGGATGCTGTCACTTTCTGGGCCCCTATGCCAGCCACCGCCTTCATGGCCTCGGCTTCCCCTCCTCTGTCAACAGCCAGGAGCTTGGTATTGGTTAGAGCGCTGCTGCTGAGCTGGGGTCTTCAGGTAGACTTCCCCGGGCCTCAGTTTCCCCATCAGCACTCAGACACGGGTGGGGCACAATCCCTTAAATGACCTCTTCCCCAACTACATTCTGTTCAGATGGATTACCTATGGGGGCTCTTAGGACCCTGCCCTGGCCGCCCCTCCCCGTCGCCTGAGTGGGGGGTGCCCCTTTGAGGGGGGTTTGGCCTTTCTTCAGCTTTGACCCTTCCATGTGTGTCTGGAGGCTCCTGCTGTGAGTGGCCTGGCAATCCAGTGTGACCTCCCCACCCCACCTCAGCACCTGCCCTTAGATGGAGGGGAGGCCCAGTAAGTGCTCTGGACAGAAGGCAGCCTTGTCAGATTACCCCCCCCACCCCCCCACCCCCGCCCCGTGCCTCATTCAACTGTAATTACCTCTTCAATGGCTGCTTCTCCAAACATAGTCACATTGGAGGTTGGTGCCTCAAGACATAAATTTGGGGTCATGGCCTAGTCCATGACCCCTCATAAGTACCAGATACTTCCTATGTAGCCCTCTGGCGTGCACACAGCCAGCACCATCACCATGCTCTGAAGAGGGATGGCATAGGCTGACATGGGGCTGCGGAGACAGTTTGGTGCCAGCTCTGTGAGGGGTGCTGGTCACGTGGTCCCAGGTCATAGACAGCGTCCAGCACCCCTCTCCCTGCAGAAGTCCTGAGTCCCGCAAGCTGTGAATGTGACCTTGTTTGGCAGGAAGGCCCTTGCAGATGTAATTCAGTTGAGGTTAGAATGACTGAGAGTGGCCCATTAATACAATGACTGGTGTCCACATAAGAGAAGGAGATGACACAGAGGGACATGGGGAGAAGGTGGTGTGATGATGAAGCAGAGGCCGGAGTGACACCTGGAGCCACCAGGAGCTGGAGGGGGCAGGAAAGAGCCTCCCCGGAGCCTGCAAGGGACTGAGGCCCTGTGACACCTGGGTCTGTGACTTCCACCCTCCAGAAGTGAGAGTACTGGGGACTTCACAGTGAGAGCATAAACTTCTGTGGTTTGAAGCCTCCCACTCGGGCAGTTTGTCATGGTGGTCTGCTATGAACAGAACCTTTTCCTCCAGCGCCCCCAGATTCCTGTGTAGAAGCCCTGGGCCCTGATGTGACTGAATTTGGAGATAGGAGGTAATTAAGGCCTCATAAGGGCAGGGCCCTAAGCTGGGAGGATAGTGGCCTTGCAAGGGAAGAGGCACCAGGGACCTTTCTCCATCACCAAGGACACTGCAAGGAATGAGGTCACTGTCTTCAGCAGAACCTGATCCCTGTGGACACTTGATTGCAGACTTGCAGCTTCCAGAATTGTGAGATAATAAACCTCTGTTGTTTAAGCCATCCAGGCTGTGGCATTTTGTTCTGGTCACCTGAGCAGACGAAGGTATCGCCCTAGAAAGCTGACATGCTCAGGCATCGTGAGTGCAAAGCCAGATGCCTGCTGGCAGCACCTGCTTTCAGGGCCTTTCAAGGATTCCATGAATTAATACTTGTAAAGCATTTGGGACAGGAGCCAGCACTTGGTGCTAAGTGGATTTGTTAAATAAATAAAACAAGCACAGACAAAACTCAGAAGTCACCAGTAGCCCTGAGCTCAGAGACACACCACTCATGTTTCAGCACGAGTCTTTCAGTCTTTTCTTTATGAGTAGATTTAAATGTACAGGAGCAAAAACGTGGCTGCCCTGGATGTGGTATTCTGTCAATAGAAGAGGGCTTTCTATGCTCTTTACACTAGCCCCTCCCCAGCATCTAGGGTTGCAAGGCAAAACTGTGCTCTTTCTCTAGGTAAAAGGGGGTCTTGTGGTTTACTGCACCCTGGCCCATCTCCCGTGAGCTGATACATGGCCTCTCAGAGGGATTGTCCCCCATGGCCTTCTCCTTGGAGTGATGCTGTCTTGGTGACCTCCCTTGGCTCTGATTGCTGGTGGGAGATTCAGAGACAGCCGAGTAATCTCAGCTTTACCACTTAGTGCCTGTGCGTATATAGGCACTTCTTAATCCTCCAAGTCTGAGCTTCTTCATCTGCTAAATGGGGATAAGTGTTCCTGTCTCCTAGGATTATTCTGGAGCACTGGGCCCAGAACCTGGGGTGATGGATACTGCCTGGGGAGTGTGAGTCTTCCTCCTGGCCACAGCTGCACTTTGTCTGATTTATTTGCTGCAGACAAATTCCCCCGCCTCTGGTCTCTCTCCCCAAATCCTCCCTATCCATCCCCTCCCCTTTCTCTCTGTCTTTCTTTCTCTGCTTTTACCTTCAGTTATTTTTAAAATTACAAATGGTTTAATCTTTGTGGAAAACCCATCAATTTTTTTTTTGTGCCCCATTCTCTTTAATGTTGGAGACTCTTCCCACCCCAGGGGTCGGTAATTCAGTTTCCCTTCCCGGGGGCTGCATGGGGCAGGGGCTGTACACAGTGCTTCATGGTCCCTGGAGAGAGCACCACCTTGGGCCCACTTTCTCTTGAGGGTATAGAGGAGGGGCATGTCCCCATAGCCCTGGCCTGGTGATCTGGGGTGGGGTGCAGGGTCCACTCCAGAAGCCTAAGGCCCAAAGGATGTTCCCTGAGTAGATGGGCTGGATCCTCCAGCCCTAGGGGTCTAGGAGTTAGGAGGGAGACTAAGCAGTGTATGTGCTGAGTGTGTATGTGTGAGCATGTGTAGTGTGTGTGTGTAGTATGTGTTGCATGTGCATTATGTGTGTGGTATGTGTCAGGCCAAGGCTGCTGGTCAGGTGGGCGTCTTCTCCTTAACCCCCAGCCCCTGGAGCCTCCCCAGGCTGTGTTTTGGGAGAGACACGTTGACTCTGGAAGAAATGACAGTTGACCAAACAAATCTCTCTCGAAGTGTTAATTTTTTTCTATATTTTAAATTTTTTTAATTAAATCATAGCTGTGGACATTAGTGCAATCGTGGGGTACAACATGCTGGTTTCATACACAATCTGAAACACTTTCATCAAACTGTTTAACATAGCCTTCATGGCATTTTTTTAGCTAATGTATGAAGCCATTTGTATTCTGCATTTAGTAAGTTTCTCCTGTACCCTTCTAAGATGCACCGTAAGTGTGATCCCACCAATTACCCTTCCTCTACCCATCCTTCTCCCTCCCCTCCTCTCCCGTGCCCCTTTCCCCATTTCTTGTGCTATAACTGGGTTTTAGCCTTCATAAGAAATCTATAAATTAGCTTCATAGTAGGGCTGAGTACATTGGATACTTTTTCTTCCATTCTTGTGATACTTTGCTAAGAAGAATATGTTCAAGCTCCATCCATGTGAACATGAAAGAGGTAAAGTCTTCAAAGTGTTAATTTGTGTGTGACCTTGAGAGCATCCTGCAGCACCTCCTTCTTGGCCTGGGTTCTCCGAGCAGCTCCCCTGAATAGGGCCTGTGGCTACTCCCCATGATTCAGAGGGCCAGGTGCAGCTGGACTCCTCAGCTCACACCTTTATTCAAGATGTCATGGGGTCCTGGGTGGGAGGTCAGAGACAGATATTGTAGCTTCCCAAACTTCTTGAAGGCCCACAGGCTGGGTGGCCTTTGAGAAATTTGCTCCACACACATCTTGGGACATGGACAGTTTGTCTAGGAGCAGGACAGCAGGCGGAGTTAGGGTCCTGAGCTTGTCCACGGGGTTCCCATCCTGGGTGAGGTGGTGTGAGTGATGGCTGGTGCCTCCATTGCAGCAGGTGATAGCTGCAGGGCTGGTGTCCAGGGAGCTCACCACACTTTGCATTTTGTTCTTGTATTGGGCTGAATGTTGTGCCCCCAAGTTCATGTTCTCAGAATGTGGCTATTTTGACTAGTAATTATCACATGATTAATTAAGGTCAGAGGAATGCAGTGAGTATGGCAAACCCCAAGTCCCATGACAGGTGTTCTTACAGGAAGGCCACGTAGTGACAGTGGGAGCTAGCCCCTAGAGGGAATGCCATGTGCTGGGGGAGCAGAGAAGAGTGACGCAGCTACAAGAGGAGTGATGTGCATGTGTGAGCATGTGCAGTGGGAACACTGAAAACACTGGGCCCCTCAGGGGACACAGTCCTGCAACACCCTGGTGATGGGCTTCCAGCCTCCAGCAAGGTGAGAAGCAAATCTCTGTTGTCTTAACATTTCCCTCCCCTCTACACCTCTCTGTGGGACTCTGTTGTGGCAGCACCAGGAATTGGATCCAGGACTGATGAGAAGTCAGGGGCTCTCTTGTCATGTACCCATTTCACAGATGCCTGGGAGGGACATTGTGGGGGTAGGTGGGCAGCGTGCCCCAATGCTGAGGCCCCATTGCCTCTGTG
Organism: Arctocebus calabarensis; assembly: GCA_963573935.1. Lineage (NCBI taxonomy): Eukaryota > Metazoa > Chordata > Mammalia > Primates > Lorisidae > Arctocebus > Arctocebus calabarensis. Next base: position 40,134 of record CAUYON010042176.1, read on the forward strand.
GCCTGAACCAGGACTTGGACTCCTGCCTTGCTCAAGCAGGCTGGGCATTCTCCTGGATGCCATCGGTATGGCCTCAGCATAGGGCGACCTGGTGGCCTGGGGTATAAACCGACTCACCGGGGAGCCTGAAGCTCCCTGGAGCCCCTGCAGAGAGGGGCAGGGCTTAGGGGGGAGGCTTCCTTTCACCAGCTGGGGAGGAGCAGGTGGATGGAGAGTTACTATCTCCCTGTGAGTTCACATCTGTCCTGTCACTGGCTCCTCCCAGCAGCCCTCATAGGAGAGCCCTAGAAAGAAAGTGCTAATTTCTCTGTTTCTGTCTCAGAGTGGAGTGACCTATGAAGGCCACCAAGCTCGTAAGGCAGGCAACAAGTCGACATCATCAACTTGCCATATTTCCAATGACACTGTTACCTCTCAGGACTTCTGTTCTGGCAACAATGTCACTGCCTACAGAAAGCCCACACTGAACTCTCTGACTGGGTGAGGCATCTCTGCCCAGCTCCCCAGGCCCAGTGTCACTGGGCCACCATCTTCCACCTCTTTGTGGCCTCCTTCACTGGATGAGGAGTTCTAGGAGGCTGGGTACGGTGTGGGACCTGGCTGTGTTCAGGGCTTTTCACTGCGTCTGCATCAGTCATCTGCCAAGGAGGACGGTTCTGCTCCCCGCCCTGGGACCTGTGGCTTTGGACTTCTAGGAGCACTGTAGGGGTAGAGGCCCCACAGACAGGAAGGATGTGAGTGACTGGGGAGTCATTTTCAGTCTCGCTGACAAAATGACCCCATTTTCCGAGAAAAGACTCTCTCCTCATTTTCTTCCCATTTTCTCTACTCAAGTGACAGAAATTCCACCCCTCATTTCCCCTGCAATGACCATCATTAAGGGCTAGGCCTGGTTTGGGCCAAGGGAGAGGGAGGTGTCATTTTCTCTGTTCCCGTGAAAACTGAAGACCCTCTCCTGATACAGTGAGCTCTGGCAGGAGATGGGACAGGAGACTGGCCCCACAGCAGCACTGACCAAGCTGGCTCTATGGCCGGGCCTGGGTATCAATCTGCAGGGACTTGGGCCTCCACTGCTGTCCCAGACACTTCCCATATGCGTAGGGGGAAGGGGGCCCTGAAGCAGGCTGGGGGGCCTGGAGCCAAAGAAAGGGCCAGCAAAACATTGTCTGGGGAAGGCAGAGTGGAAGAAAGAGCATCTTTGGACATGTCAGGAATAATGACGTGTCCAAAGGCAGAATAATACCCTGAGGTGACCCCTGAACAGTGGCCGTGCTCCTTCCTGCCCAGGCTTGTCTGGGTGGCAGGGACATGGGGAGCCCCTCCCTGCTGAGAAGTAGAGGTCACGGGAACTCAGAGGACCTTGAGTAGCAGGGGGAGGGTGGTCTGTGGACAGGGACCAACGGCTAGTGCCAAGCTGACTCTGGAAGACCCTGGAATCAATCCAGTTGAGCACTTGGACAGATAGCGCATATGAGACCCATGGTGGGGAGAGCCTGCCCCATGGGGTGAGGGGGCAGCAGGGAGAGATTAAAACTTGGATCTGATGTCCTGTCCAAGCCTTTTAATGGTTTACCTCTCCAGGTGCTGGATGGGGGCAGGCATGGCTCCTTGTCCTCAGAACCAGCTGGCTTCTAAACTAAGCCAATCTAACACCCCAGCTTGGTCCTTACTCACAGTATCCAGACCTTTGGGAAGAGTCCATGCCAATCCAAAGACTTCAAAGAGAATTTGCAAACTTTGCAAAACTTTGCAGGATTTCTTGAATTGAAGAATATCTTCAATCTCACATAATGCTCTGGACAAAGAAGGCCCCTGAGGTTACACATGAGTGAGTGCTCTGCGTGACTAACCAGTACAGCTCCCTGAGGCCTAGGTTCTGGAGTCTGTTACTAAAAGGCCAAAGTTATGTCAAGACCCATTACCCTGGGAAGTCCTTCAAGTCACCTGCGTTTCTAGTGGCAGCCTGTGGGGTGTTGGGAGCTTATCATGCAGAGTGAATATCTCTCCATTATCTATCTACTTTTGGGGTGAGGAGTCCCCTCCTATCACAGTGGGAGAAATACTGGTTCTGTGCTTGTGTGTGCATATTAGGGTGGCTATTTAGTGACTCCGGTGTACCCATGCAAATTCCAACAGAAAGCCTCACTCCCACAATGGTGAGAGGCATAAAATTAAGCTCAGGACTTCTGAAAAACAAGATGACCAAAACTCTGCCACATCTATCAGTTCTCTCAATTAATGTGAATGGTTTGAACTGTCCTTTAAAGAGGCATAGGCTGGCCAGATATCGGTTGCTTACAAAAACTCATCTTACCTCAAAAGATAAAACAAGACTCTGGGTGAAGGGATGGGCAATGGTATTCCAGGCAAATGGAAAGCAGAAAAAACTGGGGTTACACGCTTGTATGCAGATATAATGGGATTCAAACCAACAAAAATAATAAAATACAAAGACGGACACTACATATTGGTCAAGGGAAACACACAATATGAAGAAATTTTACTAG
>CAUYON010042182.1:0-37385 GCA_963573935.1 Arctocebus calabarensis
GCTTAACATTGATTCAATCATGTCTTGATATCTGTGAAAATTGTCACTAAACAACAAATAATAAGCTCAACACTGACGGTTTTAGTACCATTAGTACAATTACATGAATGATGCAAGCTTTTATAAAAATACTAAATGCATCCATAGGTGTACCTTATCAGATAATTTAAATATTACAGGGTACTTAATTACAAATCAATTTTATTAAAATCCACATATTTAATAAATGTATTATAAATATTGTTAAATCCAATAAATCATGTTGCTTCACAAAGATAAGTGATAAAGAAGTTAATTGAATATATACATGCTAAAAAAATACTTGAAATTTGCAGAGATACATGTTGCAACTCAAATATCTACTCATGGGCATAATCCCAGATCTTTTATTATAATTTATAATACAATATAACTTCTGAAGAAAAAAGCAATTACTCTGTACCACCACCCTCAACTAATCCCTCTGAATATGGTGATATTCAGAGGAATAGTTCATTCATTTTTTATTCTTTTCTCATTTCTATTCTCTTTTTTCATTTTTTCCTATCTTCTCCCTTCCTTTCTTTCTCTTTTTCTCTTTTTATCTTTTCATCTTTCTTTACTTTCCTTCCTTTATCTTTGATTTTTCTTGTAGTTTCTTTTTTTTTTTTTTGGCCGGGGCTGGGTTTGAACCCATCACCTGTGGAATATGGGGCCAGCGCCCTACTCCTTTGAGCCACAGGCACTGCCCTATCTTTGATTTTTCTTGATTAAAAAATATGGTCACAGATGAAGGGCAATAACACATTTAGCACATACAATGACTTTTCGCAAAGTAGCAAAAGACAAACCTTTCTTCAGAGGGACCCTGTCCATGTCATTTGGGCAGGGAAAAATAGACTGAATTAGCTGTCTGGTCTCTCATCTGGGTGCCTAAGTACAAGGCACAACTGACTAACTGTTCTCACTGACTTTGTGAAGGGAAAAAAAGCACGGCACTGAGACAGACCATTTTCCCATAGTGTGTAATTAGTAAATAATTACATCACTGGTGATTCTGGAAAGTAGACTATAACCAATAAGATTGTTCATTAGAGGAACATTACACTTTTATTTTATTTATTTTTTATTGTTGGAATTCATTAAAAGCACAAATAATTAGGTCACAATGATTGCATTTGTTAGGTTAGGTCCTGCCCCCAAGGAGTGTGCCATACACCATAACCCCCTCCTCCCCTCTATCTGCTCGCTCCTTCCTTCTAATACAACCCCCTACCTTGTATTAGATCTTCTACTGCCTTCACAGGCGCACAGCCTTCAAACACATGAAGAAATGCTCATTATCCTTAATCATCAGAGAAATGCAAATCAAAACTACCTTGAGATATCATCTAACTCCAGTAAGATTAGCCCACATGATGAAATCCCAAAACCAGAGAAGTTGGTGTGGATGTGGAGAAAAGGGAACACTTCTACATTGCTGGTGGGAATGCAAACTAATACATCCATTTTGGAAAGATGTTTGGAGAATACTCAAAGATCTAAAAATAGACTTGCCATTTGTCCCTATAATTCCTTTACTTGGTATATACCCAGATGACCAAAAATCACAGTACAACAAAGATATCTGTACCAGATTACTTATTGCAGCCCAATTCATAATTGCTAAGTCATGGAAGAAGCCCAAGAGCCCATTGATCCGCGAATGGATTAATAAACTGTAGTACATGTATACCATGGAATATTATGCAGCCTTAAAGAAAGATGGTGACTTTTCCTTTTTCATACTTACATGGATGGAGATGGAACATGTTCTCCTTAGCAAAGTATCTCTAGAATGGAAGAAAAAGCATCCAATGTATACACCCCTAATATGAGACAAATTCTTTATCTTTCAAGTGAAGGTTACAACCCATTTATTGCACAGGAAAACGGGGAAAGGTGAGAGGGAGGGAAGAGGAGGGAGAGGGTAGGGGGAGATGGGACAAAAGGTGAGATCCCATGTGTGGTATATATTCGAAGGGTCAGGAGAAAACTTCTAAATACGGATCAAAAATGTTTTCATATAGTAAATGAGAAAATATCATGAATGTTATGTCAATCAGGTTGATAAAAACATCTCAGATTGTATGTGAAGCCCGCACACTGTACCCCATGATTGAATGATTGTACACAACTATGATTCAATTAAAAAAAAAAAATGAGTACATTGGATTCTTGCTTCTCCTTTCTTGTGATGCTTTACTAAGAAGAATGTGTTCCAACTCAATCTAGATTAATACAAAAGATATAAAGTCTCCTTCTTTTTTAATGCCTGAGAAAAGGCTCATCTTCTCTGATTATCAGAGAAATGTAAATCAAAACCACACTGAGATATCACCTAACCCCAGTGAGAAGGGCCCACATCACAAAGTCTCAAAGCTGCAGATGCTGGTGTGGTTGGGGAGAGAAGGGAACACTTTTGCACTGCTGGTGGGACTGCAAACTAATACAACTTTTTTTGGAAGAAGTATGGAGAATCCTCAAAGAACTCAAATTGGACCTTCTATCTGATCCTGCAATCCCATTACTACCCAAAAGGAAAAAAAAATCATTTTATCATAAGGATATTCACACTAGACTGTTTATTAAATCTCAACTTACAATCATCAAAATGTGGAAAGAATATACTTTATAAATTGTGAAAGACATAGAAAAACTGGATATCCTACAGAATACTTGAAAATCTTTTGAAACATTGGAGGATCAGGTGACAATGGTCACAAAGGACTTTAAAAAAATAAAATAGCATCTACATGATAATGGAAAGAGAAAATATTAAAACAATTTAAGGGGAAGAGTAGTCAAAGAGAGGTGGAAAGAGGAACACACATTGTGTCACAGGTGAGCACAAATTAGAAGTGACAAATTTAGCTAACAATGAAGTGGTAATTTTACAAAGACTTCCAAGTCAATAACACAATGATCTGCATATAAATGATTTAGATAAACAGTGGGGCCCTTTGGGGACCTGAAATAAAAGGTACAATAGAGAATAAAAAAGCTGTGACAAAACAGGCCAAATAATTTATTGCCTCAGTCTATGCAAAAAAGCTTTGAACCAGGTTGCTTAGAGTACTAGATCAAATCATAATAAATGCTTACAGATGAAGTAGATAAATCACTACACATGGAAGGCACACACTCAACCAATGGAGACAATGAAAGTAAAATTTTAACTATTATGCAAAATGTATAGCTTGTCTTTATGACCAGCTGAACAAGCTGGGGAAATGTACATTGCCAACTTAACTCTCATCCGTAACAACAGCCCTGGAATGACTCTTCCATGCCAGAAAGCCTTTCCACACATGGCAAGCAAGTGAAGTCCATCATTTCAAAAACAAGTGGGAGAAACAGTGGCATATTTTGCTTTTAAAAAAAATCATGCTATGCCTATTAGTCATCATAATTTTATTATACTAATCCATTTATATAAAAATAATTTCATTCTCACAACAACGTTACAGATAAGTACAATTATCCAACTTATCATTTTGTTGAGAAAAATCTATATAGTAAGTGAAATGTGTATTTATCATACAAATTTTTATTGAATGTATTGAATGGGAAGATAGGATCTCTGTCTTTTCTCCAGTTAAGTATCTTGAGAAGAAGTTAAATGTAATAGTATAACACAAAGAAGAAAAGTGTTATAATCTGTTAGAGAAGGAGTTGTCACATAGTTTGGAGATTTTTAGGATGAACAGATGGTATAATTAATGTATTCAGGATTGTCTCCAGTTCCTGGTTCAAGGTTCCTAAACCCTTGGGATTCACTGCATGTTGGGGGGTATCTTCCATTATTTATAAGCAGTCCCTTTTGATCATACCTAAGTGTGTGCTAATAAGGTGATTTAGGGTGTAGCTCCAAGAGAATCTCAGGATGGGGCTAATCAACAGGAAGACCAAGTGATTAGAGGAAATCTGGAGATTTGAGCTCTGCTCACCGAGCTCTAGAAAGAAGGGGGAGGGGCTGGGGATCAAATTCTACCCAAACTCTTGAACAATGAGATTTGATGAACTTCCTGGTTGGTGGACATACCAGGGGCCTGGAAAGGCAGCACATCTAGAGTTCCACACCCCAGTCCATATACCTTACCTGCTCATGTCTCAGTTGGCTTTTTATGAGTTATATACTTTGTAATAAGACAGTAAAGGTTGGTAAGTAGTTCCCTTGAGTTTTGTGAGCCACTGTAGTGAATTTTGAGCATGAAGAGGGTATTGTAGGAATCTTTGATTTGTCCAATTTGGGGATCCATTGTGTGCAATTAGCATCAGAAGTGGGGGACAGTCTTGTGAGACTGAGCCCTTAAGTTGTAGGTCTGCACTAACTTTGGGTAGTTAGCACCAGAACTGATTTGAATTAAGAGTTACCCACTTGATATCTAAAGAATTTGTTAAGTAGTTGTTGGTGTGGAATAAAACCAATATATATGGTGACAGACGTGTTATAAGTACAGAAACACTTTTTCTCATAGAGAATATTACTTACAGAGGAATGTTCGACCTGAGTCTTATAAAATGCATAGGGTATATTCATCCTAGGATGGTCTGAAAGTCAGGTCAGCAAAAGATAATGATTCAGGAAATATAAGAAATATAAATACTAAGAAAGAATAGACTAAAAGTTTTTAGTGTCTTTTTGCCCTACTATATATTATCATCATATGCTGATAACATGGTGGTCTATGTAACAATAATAATAGCCTATTAATTAATAATTAGATAGATTAATAGATACATCAATAGCTTTCTTAGAAATCAATAACCAATTAGAAAATAGGAAAAGATCTAATTCTCAAAAGCAAAAGAATGTAAAAAGCCATAGAAACAAACTGAACAAGTGATCTACAAAACAGGAAACTATAAAACTTGAAAAATGAACATAGAAACAAATTATTGCAGAGTGCCAAGGTAAATAATAATAGAAATAATCAAGATGGGGGTGTTTCAATTTTCCTCTAATTATTTAAACAATAAATAGGGATGTGAGTAAGCATCCTAATTTTCTCCTGAGGGATGAGGGTATGCAGTTTATAAAATGTCTCAATTTCATCTGAAACACTAAGTGATTAAGGAATGTCAGAAGCATTTTTGAAACAATAATAATGAGACATTCTCCCTGTTACTGTGATGGCTCCAGAAACACAGGTGTACTCCTCAGAAGAAGTTGCCTTAAGGAGGGCGTCTGTGGGGAGCAGGGTCTTTGAAATAAGAAGGGATGGTAATTCCATGGAAACAAGAGCAGAAAAGACTTATTTACTATGTTCCATGCTGCTGGAACAAAAGATACTTTTAATAAGCATGCTCAACAATGATAAAAAAGATATGACTTCAAATAAGAGTCAATTTAAATTACTTTTCAAATGGACAGAGCCCACATGGTAAAGGGACTAAGTTTACCACACAAAGAACAAATACCGTCATTAAGCCACAACGTTTGGGATGCCTGTTTAAAACACCAAGACTGACGGGAGGGGAACCTCCTGCTTCCTGATGTGCCCCCAGGAATGGTTAGATAGAGCAGGCATTTCTTTTAGGATCACATCGAAGTGGGAATGGCTTATAATACTTGCAGATTAAGCTCAATGGGGAGAAATCATCCCAATGTGTCCTCTGTATTTGGCAAGAAAGAGATGTGGCATTATAATGCACTTAAATTGTGAAACTCATTTTGGCTGAGGAAGCCAGGTCTTGGAATGTGTTTGCCAAGAGAGTTAAATGATACAAATATGCATGCTGAATTATACATAAATATGCATATATACATAGCCGCCCACACACACCATGTTTGGGTGATAAATAGCCCCACGATGGTATTGAGCTCTTTAGATAGTCAAGGAGTAGTCTAGGAGGACTCAGGATGCATTGTACTTGGGGAAAGCATTAACTCCCATACACAGTGGCATGTTTTCCAGAACCCATTTAGTCTGGGTTCAAAGGGATTTGAGGCTCTTGAACTGTTAGGACTTGAAAGATGAGAATGGGCTGCTTATGACACGAGCCACAAATCTTGAGCATATGGAAGGGGCTGACCTGCTGTGCTCCACAGATGAGAAATTTGTCTCTCTTGGCTTTTTAGGAGGTGCTGTATGCTGAGACGCTGAGAAAGAACAGCTCTACCGCAAAGCCTGAAGTGACGTCCTGCGCTACTCACAACACCTTGCAATTTAAGTTTGAGGCTGAATCTAATGTGCTGGGAAAGAGGTCAATTGTAACAAACAGAGGTGAAAAGAGCCCCACAGCTGTAACTCGCACCGTCAAAGTTTCTCAACCAGATTTATATTTCAAATGGGAGGAGGAAAAAGGGTTGGAGGAAATAGTCTAGTTTCCTTCTAAACAAGACAAAATGAAAATTCGATGGTGTACCGTTCTGCCACTTGTAACTGACAACCCGCACTGGAATGAATTAGCCTCGAAAGCGTTGACGGTGGGGTGAGGTTGGGATCTTTTTCATATAAAAGATGTTATTCGATATTGCTTTCTAAAAAACATAAAGGAGAATAAAACTGCAGGTCAGATGAGTAACGATGCCGAACCCATTTCCCTTTGCTCCTTCACTTGCGACCTTGAATGTGACTGACGGGTTAACATTCTGCGCCTGTAAGTGCAGGCAACGCTAGTGAACTGCAGCCCCCCTACGTTTACATTGCTGGCACCTGGAATTACCTTCATCAGGTGACAGTTGTTGTCCTATTAAGTAACAGTGGAAATCATTTGGATCTGTAATTGCTCTCAGGAACAAGAGGAAGCATCTGGACCCTTGGTCCTTCTCATCTCTCCGGCAGGCTTCTGGCCTTTGCAGCAAACTCGCTGGTCTTATGTTTCCTCGGATCAAAAATGATGGTCCTTAAGTTCTCCCTGTGATGAATATTCCCACCCCTCCCACCCCCACCTTATAAAGACTTCTTTCACAGTCCTTCTGAAATATATATACCTTAATGAAATCACTGGTATGACTTGCCAGGTAGACAATGAGGTAAAACACAAAGGCGGTGTTGATGATAGTGATTAAAACACCAGCTTGACAGGGCAATAACTATAAAATCTTGCTGCTTGTAATAATCTCTACAATACAACCGTAATGCCAGCACACCATATGTCACAGTACAGCAATCCATCTCTCCCAGTGTCACTTCCTTAAGCAGGTTCCAGAAGAACCTATCATTATTTTTAAGTAGGGGGAAAGGACACAATTCCATTGCTATACTACATCAGTCACTCTGGTTCTAGCCTTCCGGTGATTTATTTATTTTCATGAAAAGAAATCTATAGATTTCAAGTTATCACATTGGATCTCAAGAGATCTGTGGTTTACGTTTTTTTGTTAGTATCCTTTGGAACATTTTCTTCCTTATCATGCAGCCTTCTGAAAAGAATGATCTTTCTTTTTAATCTTGTTTAATTTGAACAACAAAGAGATTTCTGAAATTTGGTAACAATTATTTAATCATATATATATATATAAATTATATGTGTGTGTCATTGGATGTCTGAGGTTCTCAGTACCTACAGCTATCCTAGCAGATGGGATTGAAGGCCAGAACAGAAACCAGTAGCAACAGAAGGACAAAACAATTTGGTAAATGGGAATCTTTAGGACTTTCATAATAATGGTAACTTAACTTTTTAATTACATTGTACCTTGACAAGGGAAGATTACAGCAAGACAACAGTGACTCATACAATTATCTTCAGGCTCCGAGTTTAGAAAGCAAATAATGTTGATAATGAACAAATTAACTGTACTGCTGGAGTTAAATAAAAAAAGAAAATCATTTTTCCATAGCAAAATCTTTTTCAGAAATACCATTTAGGGTCTATTAGGTGGCTGATAAATTTGGTGCTTGTAATTTCAGAAAGACTTTATTTTGTGTGTTCTATCTCATATTAATACATTATTGGAGATAATTGGGCAAGTTACCTAGTGTTTCTGTGACTCAGCCCCCCCATCTGTAAAGTGAGAGTAATAAGTAATAATACCTACTTTACTGGGTTCCTGTGAGGAATTAATAGTAAATACACATAAAGTGCTTGGAATAGTTCTTGGATCAAATGTACTACAAGTGGTTGCTACTGTTCTTATTTTGTTGTTATTTACAAGAGGATTCAGACGAGACTGAACTCTACTCCTGGGCTACCGATTGCTAGATGGTTCACGCTACAGTGGTTCTCAGCCTTCCTAATGTATTTTCATTGTTACAAAGGGTTCCCAACCCACAGGCTGAGAACCGCTAGTTTGTCGTAACCCCAATGTAAGCTTCTGAATATTGAGGACAATGATATTATCTTCCTCAGCTGGGAAGAGACAATGACATAAGCCACATCTGTGTCTGGCACAGTGTAAGTTTATCTATTCATAATAATGATGAAAATATTTCCAAGATTACACTCTTGGTTACATAAAAAAATAAGAAAATGAAGCTCTCCAAGCAAGTAGAATTTGCTTGTGTATTCCAATCTTTTAAATTCTCAAATTCCAACAAAATTAATTATCTTTTCCCTAAGTCAGTCTAGAGAATCCCTGATTACATAAACTCACATCTTATATGGGGCTTTCTCAAGATTTGATGAATAGATATGAAACAAATAAACCACATTATAGGGATTGTGCAAATATTTATACTCCAGTGTAAAATAATGTGTACCTGGAGTATCGGGATGAGACAAATGGCAGCATACTCTTTATCCACTTCTCCAAGAAGGTGATATTTCAAACTCCCCAGCAGATGGGGGGAGGGGAGAACCAACACCAAACAAACAAAAACCTCCCAAACAAAACAAAACATGGGATAGCATGTTAAAAAAAAACACCCAGACTGCTAAGTCTATCGTGACTCCTTTTTTCTTTCCTCATTAATTTTTTAATCCTTATTTGATTGTATAACTTAACAACTATGTAGGAAAAAAAATAAAAGGAAACTGTATCTAGTTCTCACTACTACTCTTCAGGGGCTTATACAGTTCTTGAGGCATAAACCAAGAGGTTTTCCCTAAATGGGAAGCTGGCAGGAAACCTTCACCTGCTCTGCAGGCAAGCAGCACTTTTCAGCGAATCTCAATGAACTCAGTGCAACTGCTCTTTTGTTTCAATGTTTGATGTTACAGGTAGAGAAGATACTTTACTCCTATGTACTATAGGTCGGCCTTCCTCATTCAAGCAGAAAGATATCACCAAAGATTTAAAAGAAAAGGATGAAAGAGGAAATGTGACTATACATAGAAGGAAGAAAATGTGTTGTGTTTGGTTGTTTACATAGAATATTAGTTACTTAAATCATGCTTACCCAGATGTGCCTAAAGCTGTTGTACTTTCATATCCTTCACTCTGGTTGAGACGGAGCCAGTGGTGTTCCCACGGAGACACCTCACACTGTTCACTTACGGTTTCTTTTCTAATTAATGATTAATGCCATCTCCTAATTACAGAGAGTAGCAGGTTTCAGAACATTAAGGATAGCCAGAAAGTTTGAATTCCTGTGGCTTCCTTTTCAGTCTATTACTAATTTGTAGGGCTAATTTGCAATTCTACCTTATGCTTTCCTCATCTATAACAGGAAACAAAATTCTAAAACAGAGAAGAAACTTCTGGAAAGGCAAACTTTGGGTTGTCTATGGGTAGCTGTGTCACAAGTCCAACTCCACAAAGGTACTTTTGCTGGCAAACTTTTTTTTAAAGTTAGGGTTATTATGCTAATAATAAGGAGTATTAAGAAGCAGTGATTTGGGTTTTGAGTTTCTCTTGAAAAACTTGAAATTCTGGCAGCGTTAGACTAGAACACCTGCATGGCAAATTTGTCTAAGTGGCTGTTGCTTCCTTGAGATGGAGTTTTTGCTCTCCACTTTACGAGAGACTTTGTAACACTCTTGTCTCATCCATCTCCCTTCTCACTCACTGTATTTAAATGACCTTGTAGATCCCAGTCTTAGAAATCATGCTACTAAGTCAGAACCCTCCTGTCCCCCAATTCCCATCCTGGATATCTGATCTCCCTTGATCCTTTACCACTTTTCTCATCTTCCATCATTCCCCAGGTAATATCTCACCATGCTAGCCTTCTTGAGCAAGAATACCATTAGGTCAGCAGAGCAAAGAATTAGCCTACTCTCTTAGTAATTCTCCATCCCTTCCTCACAACCTCCCTGACCTTGCTCTTTGGCTAAAAATTCCAACTTTCCTTGCTGTATTCAGAGCCAAGCCCAATCTTCCTCCCCTGCTGTAAAATCCGATTACAGTACTGATTATCTTGACAGTTCTGAATGTTATACCTTACCATTTAAACAGTGTCATGAATAACATTTTTCTTTAACATTTTGCTGATAATTTTTGAAAAATTCTTGAAAGAAACATAAAACTTAAAAAATTTATAGTATATAGGCTGGCTTGAGTCCAAGTCCACCCTGAGCAAGAAGGAGACCTCATTTCTACAATAAATAAAAAAATGTACCAGGGGTGGTGGTAAAGGCCTATAGTTTCAGCTACTTGGAAGGCTGAAGCAGGAGGAATTGCTTGAGCCCAGGAGTCTGAGGTTGCTATGAGTTATAATAATGCCACCGGATTCTAGCCTAGATGACAGAGACAGACTCTGTCCAAATGAGTGGACTATTAGTTAAGATACCTTATGTCTTATAAATAGAGATATGTGATCATTTTATATAAATCTCTTGCACTATTTCCAGGTAATTCCAAACTGCTTTTAAAATTATTTCACTAACTGTATTCTTGAGGGTTTTATTTTAATTATCGCTCAATATATTACCTATAATTAAATGAAATATACATAGTCTTTTTTTATTAATATTTCAAGGTACAAAAAAAGTGGATAAAAGATCCAGTGCCAGGATTCTGTGTGGTATCTCCACTTAGGTCTTATAAGCTGGAGTTCACCCAGCCATAGTTTTTGATATTTTCTTTCCAATTCGTTCTCATGTATTCATTTGCCTTTTACAGTTAGTTATTTTACTTTTATGGAGTTTGTACTATTTGATAATACCCTGATTTTTACTTGTGTATACTGATGTATTTAGCATCAAATAAAATATTCAAACAATTTAAGCTGATTTATTATAAGTATTTGTGGAAAAAACACTTACTTCCAATTTACATAGCTTGTACTTGCTTAACTCTAAATAGCATTTGTAATAAGTATCAGAAAGGTTTTATTTATTATCCTAAATATAAAATCAGTTTAATTTTAATAAATTAAAAAGTGAGTCTCTACATATGGTTTGAAGTTAGACTTTTTAAAATGAAAAATAACATGATCATAAATACTGTATTCTAAGGGACAATTTTTACAGGTAGTTATCATCCCATCATCTATGATGTTTGATATTTTGCAAATACCAACTGTTATTATTCTAATGATATAAAAACAAAGTTGTACAACAAAAGACTGGGTCTATAAATTGAAATTACTTAGGAAATCCAGTGTTAAAAACAGCTTCTACAAGTCTTGATTTAATTCTTATTTAATAGAAACTGAAGTAACTAACAAATTGCTTTATGTGTTTTTATAGGTAAGATTTAAATTATGAAATAATTTATAAATTGCATTTTTATTCCATTATCCCAAGACATACTAACAGTCTTGGGAGTCCCTTCCCTCGGAGAAAATTAGTGAGGTGTTTTTGCAGAAGAATCAATGAAAACAATATTTTAGCCCAAACTATTGAGAACATTAAGGAGTCTGCATGTGTTTATTGAATGAATTACCTTCAAGCTTTTTATTAATAAATGCTGTTTGAAATTATCTTCTATTTTTATTTATAAATATTAGTTGTCTCTTTTTTGAGACTTTGGGAAAAAAAATAAGGAAGTTAACTGACAACTCCTACTGAACTTCAAAGTCAAAGCATCCTATGATAGACATAATTTTATCTGACAACGTGAATGTTACTTTTTTGCATGATGATGATTATTGTTATTTATCAATATTTCATTGCAGCAATCATCTGATTTCTTTTCCGAATGTATTTATCTTTGTTCGTTCTTTATGAGGTTTTTGTTTCTAATCCTTATCTCAGACACTGTTATTGTTATTAAATTTCAAGCCTCTTTAATTTTGTGAAGGCAGAAGGTGGAAACCAAATAAACATATATATAGAGAGAGAAAATAAAACAAAAATGCTGCAGAATGCCACTCTTTTCACCTCCAATAGTGCAATTGTAATGGTAAGGTAACTGTGAATGAATGAATGAATGTGTATATGGCAATGGTTATGTTTTCGTTTTTCTTTCTTCCTTTTTTAATCTATTTTAGTGGAAAATACTGTGCCAAATAGAAGAGTTCCAAAGGCAAATCAAAGTAAGAGGCTTGCTGCGCTACAATCAGCAGTACTAAATGTCAGTATTTATTTCCTGTTCATAGTAAAAGATAATGTCTTTTTTTTTTTTTTTTTTTTTTTTTGAGAAAGAGCCTAAACCATTAACATTGGATAGATTGCTATGGCATTACAGCTCACAGCAACCTCCAATTCCTGGGCTCAAGTGAGTCTTTTTGCCTCCGCCTCCCATGTAGCTGGGACTACAGGCGCCCGCCTCAACGCCCAGCCATTTTTTGGGTGCAGCCATCATTGTTGTTTGGCGGGCCCAGGCTGGATTCAAACCCGCCAGCTCAGGTGTACGTGGCTGGCGCCTTAGCCCGTTGAGCACGGGCGCCGAGCCAAAGATAATGTCTTGAATAGTGTGCTTCTAAGTTCCTATCTAAAACTGTCTAGAAGTTTTAAAGATGTAGGTTAGCTAAAAAACTTTATTATGCCTCAATTTAACTCAGAACTTGTAAAAAATTGAATTCCTACATTCTACACCTGAAGAATCTAACAACAACAAATCTGCAGTTTAAACAAATTAGGCACATGATTTTTTGTCTATCTGGCTATTTTTAGCCCACATAATAAACATGCAATGTTTATTATAGAAAATAACTATAGAAAAAAATATTGGATGTTTATTATAGAAAATATAATAAGCTTTATGGAGTGTCTGTTCTGTACCCTTCATCCATACCCCACCCCCAAACATGATCGTTGAATAAGATTTAATGTTATGCATTTAGCTTTAATCAAGGACTGAAGAACTGGTCATATAGTAGTCCTCCGTGTTTGTAGGAGATACACCCCAAGATTCCCACTGGATGCTTGAAACTGCGGGCAGTACTAGACTCTCTATATGCTATGTTCTTTCCTATATATACATGTTATGGTAAAGTTTAATTTATAAATTAGGCATAGTAAGAGATTGTCAACAATAACTCATCAAAAAGAACAATTATAATAGTACACTGTAAAAAAGTTATGTGAATGTGGTCTCTCTCTTTTTGGCAAAATAATTTTATATTAAGTACTATTTTTGGACTATGGTTGCCTGTAGGTGCAAAATTTCAAAATCACAGAGAAGAAGGGAATACTTTGTAAGATATTATAATGCTCTTTAAAGCAGCTATTGAAGATACTATAAATTATTATATTTTATTGAAAACATATGCACATTTAAAAATATATTTATCATTTCTTTAATGTCCAAAATAAAATTAAATGTTTAAGCATAATAAATATGATAGCTTTCATTAGTAGATTTCTTCTTTCTGCTTATCTGCTTATCTCTATCTGCTTTCTCTTTCTCTCTCAATATCTTATCATTGCATGTCAAAAACACTGGAGAAGTAGTAGTTTTAAAATCCATAGGCCTATCTATTCTAATAGAATAGAATCTTATTGGAGGGGTCCTCTAGTATTAATTTTGAAAGTATTTTCTAGGTATTTTAGAGTTATACCCCATGACCCCTCAACTAAATTAAAAACCACAGCTATAGGCAGTGAAAAAGAGGTCATCTTCAGGATGTAAATTAATATAATAAAATTTTAACCCTGTTCATAACTAGCTTCTATCATCTGATCTGCATATATCTATAATCAAACTAATAACAGAAATTCCAGATTCACCACCAGCAGTGTTGAGTAATTTTTCTAACTGCTGGCTTTATGAAGGCATGAATGGAGGAGAATATTATACCTAACAGGGAAAAATGTCTTCACTTTGATTATTTTTTTCTTTCTCAAAGCTTCTATCTCTGTATCTCTCTATGTCTCTCTCTTACCCTTTCACTTCTACTGGAATCCTCCCTTTAATCCTAAGGCATACATCCTGTCACCCCAATCTTGCATCCCAATATACACACTATATTGTGTATAGTGATAATACTTTTACACTTGATGAAACCCCAAGGGCGTTTCAGCCTTGGTCCAGTTATTTGTTGGACAAAGATATAATTACTGAGAAAACAAGGATTGCCAAGTAGGAAAGGAGTTTTTTATACCACACATGGGAGAGGAGATACTGCCTCGAATCTTTCTCTCTTTAACAGAGAAGAGGGACTTTTATAGGCTGGACCATGTACCTTGGGCAACTCACAGGGGCAAGGTGCATGGCCCCTTGAGAGTAGGTTGCAGGAGATGGTGGGTCAGGAAGTCTGCCCAGGGGCCTTTAAAAATCTCAGCTTTTATGTCTTGTGGAAAATCCACCATTTCTACAATTCAAAGGTCAGTTAGTTAAGGAAGACAATTATATTGGTGTCATTGAAATTTGTTCATTGAGGGGCCAGTTACACACTGACATCCCATCTGCTTCCATTTCACAAACACAAAAGCTTCTCTTCTTCAGATCTATCCTCCTCCTAACAAATAAATAACAAATTCATTTTTCTTTCCTGTCACTTCAGTAAAATAGAGTCAACTAAAACATATGCCTGATGGGAATATTCTGTAGTCAATTATGTTAGTATATTTAAAATCAGACAGTATCAAGAGAAGGAAGTCGTTAAGCAAAAGATGATCAGAAAATTGATGCATTAAAGAGAACAAATTTCTCACAGCTTATCTAGAAAACTTGAATATGCTGGGGTCCAAATGATGAGGGTATTCTTATCTTGTGGTTGAGAGGGTATGAGGGGACTTGCTGTTTTTTTTTTTTTTTGATACAGAGCCTCAAGCTGTCACCCTGGATAGAGTGCTGTGGCATCACAGCTCACAGCAACCTCCAATTCCTGGGCTCAAGCGATTCTCCTGCCTCTGCCTCCCAAGTAGCTGGGACTACAGGCGCCCGCCACAACGCCTGGCCATTATTTCGTTGCAGCCGTCATTGTTGTTTGGCGGGCCCGGGCTGGATTCGAACCCACCAGCTCAGGTGTACGTGGCTGGCGCCTTAGCCCGTTGAGCCACAGGCGCCAAGCCGGGACTTGCTGTTTTGTTCAAGCTTCAATATCAAACAGTACTATTGCCTGACACAATAAAATGGATCCATATTCATTGAACTGATAAATATTCATAGAAAGATTTAAACATTTTTAGGAGAAAAGTAGGTTTTATGATCACGTTTGCTCTTTCACTAAGAATATCCCCCCTTCCCAAGAAAAAAACAAAATTAACTTTGCTATACAGCGAGTAGGATATTTCCCCAAAACCTCCGTCTCCGAACTGCCATGTTTAAACGTAGACCACCATGTCTCACTGAAACATCTTGCACTTTTCAGCCTTCTTTGAACTTTGTTCAATACAGGTACTTTCAAAAGCTAAATAGTTTCTAAATACTTAAATTCTCAGGAAAATAGACATGCCTAAGTCCTATAGCTCTTTTTTTAAATAAATAAAGCATAAGCTCTACCAATATGATGACACATAAAGCAAACAAATCCCCAAAACATAAAACATATATTATTTTTAAAGATATTTGTTATAAATACATTTAACTAAAGGAACTAAGCATTAGGCAAACACTCCTGTGTTTAAGCACAAACACTGCTTTTGCAATGGGAGGTCATGATTTTGGAAATAGCAATCCAAGTAGGAGTGCTTTGCCCCTAGAGTCATCATTCAGAGTATTTTTCCAGCAGTGTCACAAACAGATAAATGTACCTAATTACTAGATTGCACATCCTGATGTATGTTTATTTGACTATGAAAACAACACACCAAATGTACAATTTTCTCTTCTTAAAAAACATAGTAATTTAAATGCAAAAGATATGTTAATCAGCATTATCATTGAGATTTTTCATATGTCAAGTTAGGATACTTGGAATTATCATTTTGCTGTCAGCAATAAAATAGCTTACATTGGAAATCCATTAAGGAAACATCTCAACAAACTCAGTAAAATGGAACTCACAGTCCCTCCGTCAGACTAAGGCAAGCCTGGTGTCAAAAGACAAAATTAGGACAAATTCAGTTTAAAGATCTTAATTGGATTTTATTTGCAATTCTAGAATTGGGCAACACTTCATTCTGCAAAGTAAAAATGAATGTTCCATTGAGTTTAAGGGCTGAGGAAAGCAGAAACAGAAAAAAAAAGCGAATTAGTAGTTTCTAAGTTGTTTTGCTTATAAAGATTAAAGCAGACAGGACTTTTGTGTCATAACACCTAAAACAAGTCTATTGGGGGCATTTGACTATCTTTGTCCTAAGTTCCCTGGAGGTCAAATAAATAATTACATTTTGGCCTGGTGGAATTGAGACGTTAACTCCATCTTGCTTTGGTCTGTTGAGTTTAGAACAAGAGCTCAGTCCAAACTAATGGCATCATGTACACAGAATTTAACAATAGTCTGATTTTACACAATAATTTGGTCAGTACATAATGTTTCAAACAAGAATAAGGAGAGGTAAAGTCCAAGCTATGAGGCTGTAGAAAAGGGTCTGTACAACATGAAGAAGAAGAAAATTTGAAAATGAAGGAAATAAGTACTCTTCCAAATTACTGTTCAAGTTCTTTTGAAGTAGAAATAGTCATTGCAATATGAAAACTTGAAGTTGAGAAGTTTTAATCATTGTAGCTGTGGTGGGGACTCAACCAGCAGAAGGGCACTCCCATAATCATCTCCTGCAGTAATTGTTATTTTAATTGGCTGAAATAAACTATAATGCCCTCGGGCCCAGTGATAAAACTGCATAAGTAGGCAGCTTTATTCCTTTTAGGAAAGGGACCCACTAAGAAAGTTTATTCTTTGAATTAAGGAAAAAGAAAAACAGAGTATCATTATTAATTTTACCAACACTAAATTGTCTAAAAACTGTTCTTTCCCTGTTCCCTCCAGCACATTAGTACATTTCAAATTTTCAGACAGAAAAGTTCATTTGGGGAGCACAGAGGCTGCTTTCTAACTAGTAATTTACCCTAAATTACTTTCAAACCTACACCCCATCTTTCTACTTTTCTTCTAAGGCCTTGAGAACTCAAAAGCTTGTTATTTGGTTATAAAGTCTAATTAATAAATAAAGTGGGTATTTAAAAACTTCTAGAAAAATGTATCTTTTATACAAATGCAATCATTTCGTTCTTGGTATATTCAACTGTATACTCTCTAAGTATAAAGCCATATAGTTGATGGTATAGATTTGCAGAGATAAAAATGCTATTCACTTCAAGTTTAAAAGTAGAGTAACAAGGTGCATCTACAAGTTTATGAACTGGTAGAAACAATAGAAATCCTATTTAAGAAATCCAATTATTTTACGTGGATATAGGTTGAATTTCACTTCGGGAAGGTATAGAGATAGGAACCTCTTAGGAATAAAATGTGTTTAGCTCAGAAAAGAGAGCATAAAAACTCACAAAAGGTAAGATTGTGGTGGGATTCTGCAAAGAATGGGTAAGAGACTTGACCTGAAAGGAGAAACATTAGCATAAGTGACTAATTATATCATCAAGAAAAAAAAGATGAATGATCAAAAACTTAATGAGAGTGACATAAATTCTGGGAGACCGAGACAGCAGCAAAATCGGGAAAGAAAATAAATGTCGAAGTAAGAGATGATGAGCCTGCATTGAGATATGGTAAATCAATGACACATTTATATTTATTTAATATTTAGAGATCTACATTTCTAGACATTTATGTGTGAGGATGAGTGAAAGCCATGGAAAAGAAATACAGTTATAAATTTATTCCCCGGTATTCCCAGAAACTAAAGAGAGTCTCTTGTCCTCTCCAAAGACAATGATGCAAATGTTATGTGAAAACACAGTGTATGGCTATCAATTCAGAAAATTATCTGCTTTAAAACTTTATAAACTATGCCATTAGATTAAATATTCAAGTAACATGAAATTTTTGTTGTATTTTCTGCGACCTCAAGCACCTTAACTTGGGACTGCAAGAGACCCTGTGATTGAAATTTGCCCATGCTTTCTGAGATAGTGAACTATTCTCCAAATGGAACAACTGGGAGTGCTCTTCTCTCATCTATCCAGCAAAATTTTCAACTGCTTCTCATGTTTAACCTTTTTAATCAAGGCTTAAACTAGTGACCTTGGTTCATGGCTTTCCTTCCAAAGTCCTTATAGATGGTTATACACCCTGAGTATTATTCACAACTTAGACACGTCTCATCACTCTTCTACCATCATAGATCCAGAAGAGACAAAAACAAAACAAACAAGCAAAAAAGACATCCAGCCAAATTATATATGGGGGAATCTAAGAAATGGACCCTTAGAGAAAGTGCTGCTGACCTGGTGAGGCTTTCCTGAGGGCTTGCAAATCACAGAGAAATGAACGAAAAGGCTGACTTGTCATGGCAAATTGTTCTCCCTCCGGGTGGGGAAGGAAGGAAGAAGAATAACTGAAAATCATATGTATCTATTACACCCACACCAAAAAAGTTCTGTTTCCTCTTTCACAAACAGAATGACCTTTTGTTCTGAAAACCAGAACTTTGGTGTCCATGGAGATTCAACGGCTAGGGGCCTGCAGAGGTGTCAAGGTGATTGTGGATAGATAACTTAGTTTAACATGGACTTCTTTAGAATAAACAAAAAGTCACCTGTGGCATTCCTAAGAAAGAGGCAGTATAGAAATGATTGCATTTTCCAGTGAATAAAAGAATTCCAATGTAGGACTTGAGTAAGATCTTTCTTTCTCCTATTAAAAGTTAATTTATTTTTGCCATTTTGAAATCCGGGAAAAATAAAATTCTCTTTCCTTTGAAGGGTATTTTGTAAAAATGATTTCTTAAAAGAAATGTAATTATTCTTTACCTACCTGGGGTTAAGAACACGTTTGCTAATGATTGAAGCCAAGATGAAGATTTCCTGCAGACCAAGGTTTATGAAAGTGCGTCGGGTCGCTGTCTGCTACTTTTTTATCTGATAGATCCTCACTCAGCAGCAGTTAAGGGCGGTGTTCTGAGCACCTAAAAAGGGGGGAAAGGCACTATGAAAAGACTACTGACTTGCAACCAAACTCACCTTTAGCTGTTGTGTGTTCAGAGACAAAAGGCACAAACCTCTTGTTACAGCAATCAACTTGATGAATATGGGAAAGTGGTGGAAAGGCTAAGACATATCCAATTAGTTTAAAAAGAGAGAAAAAAGATTCTAACTGTATACAAAGCTTTTGTTTTGAGAATTACTTTTGCAAGAGGTATTCCTGCATTTTGTTTGAGAATGGACCTGGCAGGGGTGAGTAGAATTGGAGAGCGAATCCTGAGCAATGTCATTATTTGAAATATCTTTATGAAGAACCTACTACACACGGTCACAACAATGAACAAGAATGCTGTAGATTATACCTGTTCAGGGTTTACAGTGCAGCGGGAAAGAAGATAAGCGAACATGCAATTGTAATGCAGTCAGAGGGCTATGATGACAGGTGATGTACGTGATTAGGATGGAGGCTACATATTGTATTTTCTAAATTTGGGAGGGGAAAAGCCATCAGGGAAATCTTCCCAGTAGAATAGTTCTCCAATCAGGAAGCTAAAGAAACATGGTGGTTAGACAAGTTAGAACATTGGGTTCACGGGATTCACTGGCTTTTCTGTAGAAGTATATACCAGAAGAGGAAAAGCAAAAGAGTAAAGGTGTGAGAGAGAGAGATGTCTTAAAAAATGAGGACAAACATTTCTTCTTTTTTTTAAATTGTTTTTTATTAAATAATAACTTTGTACATTTATGGGGTTCAAGGTACTGCTTCAATATACAATGTGAAATGCTTACATTGAACTAAGTAACACATCCATCACAATTATACTTACTTCTTAATAGTTTTGAAATGTACCATTGCATCATGCACATTAGCTGAGGTCCCTTGAATACCCTCCCTCCTCCCATATCCCCCCTCCCCTCCCCTCTCTCTCCTCTTCCCTTCTACTTCCTGGACTATAGTTACGTTTTGCCATTCATATGAGTGTGTAGGCAGTTATATATTGATTTCATAGTAGTATTGAGCACATTGGATACTTTTTTCCCCCATTCTTGAGATACTTTACTGAGAATAATATGTTCCAGCTCCATCCAGGTAAACAGAAAAGATGTGAAGTCTCCTTCTTTTTTTATGGTTGCATAGTATTCCACAGTGTACATATACCATAGTTTGTTAATCCATTCATGGGTCGATGGGCATTTGGGCTGTTTCCATGTCTTGACTATTATGAATTGGGCTGCAATAAACATTCTGATGTAGATGTCTTTGCTATAAAATAATTTTTGATCATCTGGGTAGAGGAATTGCAGGATCAAAGGGTAGATCTACTTTTAGTTCCTTGCGTGTTCTCCAGACTTCTTTCGAAATGGTCATATTAGCTTGCAGTCCCATCAGCAGTGTAGAAGTATCCCCTTCTCTCTGCATCCTCTCCAACAACTGTAGTTTTGGGATTTTGTGATGTGGGCTAATCTTACTGGAGTTAGATGTTATTTCAAAGTGGTTTTGATTTGCATTTCTCTGATGATTAAGGATGATGAACATTTTTTCAGGAGTTTGTAGGCCATGTAACTGTCTTCAGAAAAGTTTCTGTTCAAGTCTCTTGCCCACATAGAAATAAGGTTATTTTTCTTCTTCTTCTTCTTCTCCTTCTTCTTCTTCTTCTTCTCCTTCTCCTTCTCCTTCTCCTTCTCCTTCTCCTTCTCCTTCTCCTTCTCCTTCTCCTTCTCCTTCTCCTTCTCCTTCTCCTTCTCCTTCTTCTTCTTCTTCTTCTTCTTCTTCTTCTTCTTCTTCTTCTTTTTCTTCTTCTTCTTCTTTTTGTATAGACAGAGTCTCACTTTATCGCCCTTGGTAGAGTGCTGTGGCATCACACAGGTCACAGCAACCTCCAACTCCTGGGCTTAGGCGATTCTCTTGCTTCAGCCTCCCGAGTAGCTGGGACTACAGGTGCCCACCACAATGCCCAGCTATTTTTCTGTTTTGCAGTTCGGCTAAGGCTGGCCTTGAACCCACTACCTTCGGTATATTGGGCCGGTGGCCTACTTGATGAGCCACAGGCGCTGCCCTATCCTTTTCTTGTTGATTAGTTTGAGTTCTCTGTAGATTCTAGTTATCAGACCTTTGTCAGAAGCATAACCTGCAAAAGTCTCTTCCCATTCTGAAGGTTGTCTGTTTGCTTTACTTACTGTGCTCTTGGCTGTGCAAAGCCTTTTTAGTTTGATCAGATCCCAGTAATGTATTCTTGGTGTTGCTTCAATTGTCCAGGGGGTCCAAGGAGAAACATTTCACTTTGACTTCTCATCCTTGTTTAAGAGAAGATGAACTTGAACCTCAAAATCATAGGCACATTTTGAGCCCAAAGACCAATGCCCAGCCGTGTCAAGCTCTCTGCAGGCCTTAAGGAAGTCTTCTGAATTATGTTAACCAACTTGCTTTTAACTCATTAATAAATATTTTCCTAAAGCAAAGTTTAAAACAGTTTCAATTTAATGTGTTGGGAACCTAAGTCACATGAATATATGCAACATATGTAATTTTTTTAAAGAAGCCAACTTACATGTTTTAAAGTCTGAACAAAGAAACAAATTATTTTTGAATTTGGCTAAGCTGAGATGATGATAAGATGGCTGTTTGTCAATGGACCAGTTTGTGTCCATGGAGTAATATATTTAGGCTCTCATATAAATATGTATATACATATGTATGCACATAGATTCTTTTCTGCCTTTACTTTTTTTCTCTTTCTTTTTCTTTCTACCTTTTTTCCTTCCCCCTTCCTCCCAATCCCTCTCTTCCTTTTTTCTTTCTTAACTCTTCTATGTTTTGGAACTATATCAATAAAACTAAACATGTTTAGGTATTTGTAATACTTTGGGGGAAATGAGTGATTTTTGTCTAATGAACATCTACAACAGCCAATTAACAAAATAATAAAAAAATGACATATTTCAAATTTTAAAACTGATGTTATCTAAGTTCTGAAATAAAGACATTCTGGAACATCAACATGCTCATGGTTTAAAAACTGGATTTGCACGATCCTCTAGGTCAGCAGTTCTCAACCTGTGGGTTGTGACCCCTTTGTAACAATGAAAATACATCCTGCATATCAGATATTTATATTATAATTAATTACAGTAGCAACATTACAGTTATGAAGTAGCAACAAAAATAATTTTGTGGTTGGGGGTCATCACAACATAAGGAAGTGTATTAAAGGGTTTCAGCATTAGGAAGGTTGAGAACCATTACTCTAGGTAAAGTAGGGTTTTCAACCAAACTTCTTGAAAATGACAGAGAAAAGAAAAATCCAATTTTGAAAAGCATAAGAATGGTAGTTATTCCAGATTTTGGTCTTCACAGAGGGCGAACAATAGTCACCACACATGCCTGCTTCTCTTTGATAGTTTCAGAGCCCTGATCCAATTATCTTCTGCCTTAAACTCCAGACCAATAGAATTGCTAAAGATGAGATACTGCAGGTGATGGGTACAAGTGGATAACATGTTTTATTAAGCATAAGTAGAATTGCTGAGCTTATGGACAGGTTTTGTTCTCATAAATGAACTTTGCACACTAGATTGAAGCTACTCTGCTATCAACTTGAATTAGTTGTATCCATTTCAAGACCTGCTTTTTGGTCTAAAAACAGTAAAATTGAATAAAATAAATAATAGTTCTGCTGAAAAGAACTGAAAATGGTTCAGTTCAGGCTACCAAATCTGTAAACATCAGTTGTTATATCTATAGCATATGATGAAACAGATATTACACTGTATCATTTCATAAGTGTCATGATGTTTTCTAATGCATCATCCAATTATGCTAAATTTCAAATAGCATTACTATGGTATAGCAATATGTTTCAGATACAAGTGAAAGAAACCTCTACTTCCCAGTCTAAAACCTCAAAAAGAAGTCAAACATAATGTTTTTAATTTTTTTCATTTTTTATTTTTTATGATTTTAGCCATCAGTATAACAAACTTGTACCATTATGTATATGGTATATTTGATTATGCGCTTTTAATTGGTCATGAAAGTGGTTTTCTCCTCCCACTAAAACCTGTTGTAATAAAACATTTATTGTATTTGCCCATCCAGTGCTACACAATTGTCTGTAAACAGATGAATTGAATTACTTGTTAAAGACCACACTTCCTTCATTTGGCTATAATTTTGATGGGACAGTTATCCTGAGGTACTGACAAAGGGATGGTAAATGATCAAAACTAGGTCAATTCAAATTTCTTTTAGGAATTTGTATCCTGAATGAAATGAAAAAGGATAGCAAACAATTGGAGCTTATTCATTCTGACGGTGGGACTTTGATGATTCTGTTTGTTGTAAATCCCAAGATCCCAGAAGTTATCCTATTTCTGTCTTTCTCGAAGGCTGGTTGTTGTGTTTTTCCATCTATTTCATGAGATGCTTCATATATTTCAAATATTTCCATTTTTTCTTTTCTTTTCTCCCTCCTTTCTCTTTCTCATTCTCTCTTTCTCTTTGTTTCTCTTTCTTCTTCCTTTTGCAAATGTTGTCCGTAGATAGTATTTAATACCTGTAAACCAAGAGCTCCAATTGATAGTAAAAGACTAATAGCAAAGCAAGGATAAAGCAAATCCTAAAAAGAATTGTATTCAAGGCAAAATTTTAAGTACTATAAGAGAAAAGAAAACAACACTACAAGGGGTATAAAGAAAGGATAGTTAATTCATAGTTATTAAAATTTTAAGAAGGTGGAAATAAAAGCATGAGTAGAATTTTCAGAGGAGATGAAGAAGATGGGACAAACGCCAGCAAAGTTATCAAGGGAAGACAAGTTCAAGATTGAAGAACAGGTAGGAAGGGTGCTGCTCGGAGACATACCAGGAACACAGAAGGAAGTAGGGGAAATTATTGGGAAGAATGGTTTGTTCATTTTTTAAATTAGCAATTACTGTGATTCTGTGATGTGATAGTAAATAAAACAGGCATGCTCCCTACCTTCATGAAATTTCTCCTGGCTGACAACAACAAAAAATTACTAAACAAGCAAAATACTGTAACAATGCAATGAGTTCTGTGATGGAATTGAGGAGCTAAAATTCTCAGGGGATGCCAGGGTGAGCTAGGACAGTTGAAGGAGGGTGGGAAAAATTAGCTAAAAACTAAATTATGAGAAAATAGGAGGAATGTAGCAGTCCAGAAAAAGGAACAGAAAATGCGAATATCCTTGGAACAGAGAAGATTTTTTTTTTTTTTCTTTTGGCCGGGGCTATGTTTGAACCCGCCACCTCCAGTATATAGGGCTGGCACTCTACTCCTTTGAGCCACAGGCGCTACCCAGAACAGAGAAAAATTTTACCTATTTTCAGAATTGATTGAAGAGACTCTGGCCAGGTGAGCAAGAGAATGTCTGCTATGAGATGAAGCTGGAGAGACAGGCAGGGACCAGATTCTATTGGTCTTTTATGCATGACACAGGAGTTTGGGTTTTACTCTAATCTTATGAGGAAACTACATTCTGTGAAGATCAACTTCATGGCTATGGGGGGAAGAATTCATCATGAATGATGAATTAGATTTAGGTGATGAAGAAATGAAAGGAATCAGGATGGGCATATCATAGGAGTTGACACCAGCCTGAGCAAAAGCAGGACTCTATCTCTACAAAAAATGGAAAAATTAGCTAGGTATGTGGCATGTGCCTCTAATACCAGCCACTTGGGAGGCTGAGGCAAGAGGATCACTGGAACCCAGGAGTTTGAGGTTGCTGTGAGCTATGACCCCACTGCATTCCATTCTGACAGCCTAGGAAACATAGTAAAACTCTATCTCAAAGAAAAGAAAAGAAAAAGAAGGAAGACGATGAGTTTAGAGCATATCATAGGAGACATGGGGATGTTACATACGAGCAAGATGTAGGTTTTTTAATTAGCACATTAGTTAGAACTGCTGAAAATACTTTTCATAGTGGCAACAGCTCAGAATGACATTATCCCTGATCTATATTTCCACTTCCAATGTACCAGACTAGCAATACTTCCTGCCATGCTATTTGGTAGTTCTGTGTGCATACTGACCAATACTCTGTGCTGTGTATCATTTTTAATTTCCTAACTAGACAGAGAACATCTTGAGGGCAGGGCTAATGCCGTATATTTAACAGTTAACTAAGTCTCATGTACTATGCTAAGAACTTTAAAAGTGTAATTTCATTTAATTATTGTACCAAACCTATGAAGAATGCCTTATTATTACTTTATAGATAAGAAAACTTAATTTTGCTATGAAGAAGCCACTTGTTCATTTATTACTAATGGATTACTTTCCTTATAACATTTTCGAGAAGGAAAAACAAGTATCTGTTCTGATAGACTCCTGCTCAGACTTTTTAAAAATTACATGTGAATGTTATTCTTGTGATAGTACTTCCTGGTTCTCCTTGGAGTCAACGCTGTTTATGGCAACAGAATCCCACCTATCTTCTCTACTGGCATTTGCTACTTATCCCCATCAACACGTGTCGTTTACACGGAAGGGTTTGTTTGATACAGATCACATGACCCTCTGCCTCACTCATCCTCTTTTTCACAGTATTAACCCAGCCCATGTTCCTCCCATCACTGAATCCAAAAGATCTGTGTACAGGTTCTGCAATAGCTCCTAAGCATCTCTCCTATATAATATCCATGCAGAAATGCCTATCAAATAATTATTGTGACACAGATAATGATTATAGCCCAATTATCTCAACAGATACAGATGCCAAAAACATTAAAAGAAAAAAAATAGAAAGAGACAATGATGTGAAGAGGAAAGAAGCAAACACAAATGAATGATAATGCAATTAGAAGGAAAAATAAAGACTGTCAAAAGATATTGCTGCTGGGCAAAGTATGGGAGGACACAAAAAGGAAAATCAATTTAAAAATGCTAGGTCACCATTTTTATTTACAGCTGAGTAATACTCCAACCTGGATGGAGCTAGAGAAACTTCACAGGAATAGAGAAACAAACACATGGATTCAATACTGGGTTGTAACTGATCCATCAACACATAAGTGCACATATGGAAATAAATCTCAATGAATTTCAAGCTGGGAGAGGCAAATTCACACCTATTGGGGAGAGTGCACCCTGTCTGGGTGGCGGCCACGCAATCATCTTGGTTCAATTTGTGCAAAAAACAAAGTATGTAAACAAAACATGTGTACCTTCTAGTATTCAGAAATAAAAAAGAAGTTAAAAAATAATTTAGATTGTACCTTGAGGCACTGAAATATAAAAACAATGGACACATTTTAAATTAGGCAAATATACTCTAAACGTTTGCTTAATATGATGATTTCTTTCCTTAAGACACAGCTATGGTAATAACAAACTTGACATTGACACCCAATCCATTTTCCTTCTCAAAGTTTAAATTTGGAAACAGAAAATTCCAGTTTCTGGTTTGGTTCACATGACAAACATAAATAAGCATGTTTCCCTCCCCTTTGGGAAGACAGCATTCCAAATAAGTGGGAAGATGATATTCAAACAGATACCAACACACTAATTTGTAGGGGAAATTAGGTTTTGAGAGGATGCTTGGCAGGTAAGGAATGAAGAAAGAGTTAGAGAAAGAGAAGGAGAGGAAGGTCAGAAAGGAGAAAAGAAGAAATAACAAGACACACACACACACACACACACATCAGTTGTTGATTATTTTGAAAATGTCGAGAGTTTCAGTTTCTCCAGGAGCCATTCATTTTCTGGCCATGTTTGATATCTGCTTCATCCCCTACCACTCCCATTCTTAATTTGGTTTAGGTGGCTTGGCTTACAGAAAATTGTGTCATTCCAAAACATTAGGATCACAACAGGCTGATTAATAACTGTGTTGAAAAGCTAAATTTTAGTGATAGACTACATAAATCTCTCTTATGTGAGATGTCAGCTCTGCAGCCTGCAGGGTTGATAGAGTTCATCTCAGGCTTTAGCTGAATTTCTTTTGGAGATCTGGCAAAGCAGAACCACAAAGAAACTGCCAAGAGAAACTTGGATTGGGAAAACTCTGCAAATCATTATTAGCTATTTGGGTACAGAAGGAAAAAGTAGCATAAGATATGAATGAAAAATGCTTTTAAAATATTATTTAAATGCAGTTCTCAATTCTTTAAAAATTTAGAGAATTAAACACTTTTCACCTCATTTAATGCTAAAAATTCAATGTGGCCTAAAGCATTCTAATAAGTATAAAAGATTCTAGAAATATATGACAATAATATTTTGTAAACATCATATGGCTTTATAATTTGGGGCCAATTTACACATACAGCATTTTTTTATATGCGTTACAAAATATTCTCCTTATTTCTAACCTTTTACTTCTCTTTGGTTGTATTTATTTTTGTAATGACAGAAACTTTTGGTGGGTACATCTATCTAAATACAATGGGATACTAGTGTGCATTAGGCATAATTTTAGGAAATGATAACTTAGGAGGTTTTCCCCCTTCCCTGAATAAAATGTCATTACTCAGATGCTTGGTCAGGGAAGTAGGTCATCGGAGACACGCAGGAGTAAGTCTACAAGGCCAAGAAGAAACACAAGAGAAGACTGTTTTAAGTGAAGCCACAATGTTAATTGTAGAACTTTTAAAAGACCTGTCATTCTACCCACCTAGAAACTGAGATGTAGTTCTGTCCTAATCCTTGAAGACTGTCCCTTCAGAGGTAGCCAAATCCTTGTGGCTACCTTTCCTCCTCCAGCCCACAGGAGTAAAGTCAGCACAATGTGTTGCTAATAACACAGAACCTAGCAGGTGCATGGCTGTCTGGATGCTACTAACTCTCCTTTGCCTCTTATCAGCTTTTAAAACTGGCATGTAAATTAACCTCCTGGTACCTCAGTTTCTTCATCTGTAAAATGGGAATAATTCCCACACTTCACTCATAAAACTGTTATGTTAGTTATAAAGGCTTTAGAAACATGCTTGGGGCATAGTGATGCTATATAAATGTTTCACACATACAAATATAGAATTAGTATAGATTAGATAAGCAAGTTTTAATTGGGTACCTACACTGTTCCAAGCAATGTTAGAATGAAGAAAAAAGTAAAAGAGTTAAGATCTTTGGAGTTGTTGAACTTACATTCTAGAGCTAGGTATAGGAGTGTGTCAACAAATAAATAAGAAATCCGTAGATGTGAATAAGTGCTATGAATTAATGGCTGTTCAAGTGATTGCAAAAGAGGAGGAGCACTGATTTGGGAAGTCTCTCAGGGATCTGGGGTTTGAGGTAAAACCTGAAGGATGAGGAGGCTGCTCAGGAACACGAAACAGGAACTGTAAGAACTCAGCAGCTAGGATCACTGTTTTGCTCTGGGATAGATAAAGTACTGGGCATGGAGCTAGAGAAGGAAGGGGCTGACAGGCAGGGAGCCTTTTGGTCTTGGGGTTTGGCTTTTATTTTAAATGCAATGGAAAACTATTGCAGGATTTAAAGCTAAGGAGAAAGGTGATCTAGTTTAGCTGCCAATAAACTCCTGTGTATCTGCATGTCTACTGAAATCTTCCACTTAGTGCCCTCTTGTTTGACTGCCTGTCTGCATTGCGTGGTCCTTTTTAAAAAAAAAATTATCATGGGTTCATAATGGTTGTATATATTGATTTTGATATAGGCATCAGGAACATTCCAATTCTACTCTCTTAGTTATTTTAAAGAACACCCTAACTTATTATTGATTATAATCACGTTATCGTGCTATCAAATATTGTTCATTCTACTTAATTCTATGTTTGCACCCATAACAACTCCCACATTACTCCCCCCTTCACCACTACCCTTCCCAGCCTCCACTAACCATCATTCTACTTTCTGTCTCCATGAAATTGGTTGTTTTTAATATTTAACTCCAACATATATAAGAGACCATGTGAGATTTGTCTTTCTGTGCTGACTTATTGAACTTAACATAAAGTTTTCCAGTCCCATTCATGTTGCTGCAAACAGCAGGATGTCATTCATTTTATGGCTATGTTTTATGTATATGTACCCAAATTTCCTTTCCCATCCATTCTTTGATGGACACTCATGTGGATTTCCAAAATTGGCTTGTGAATAGTGCTGCAATAAGGATAGGAATGCATGCATCTTTTTGATATATTGAATATATAAAGAGCTCCAACATTTCAATAAGAACAAAAATCTTATAGACCAATTAAACAATGGACAAAGGATCTGAATAGGTATTTCTCAAAAGAAGACATATAAATGGCCCAGAAGTATAGAAAAAATGCTCCACATCATTAGTCATTAGAGAAACGCAAATAAAAACTATAATGAGATATCATCTCACCCCAGTAAAAATGGCTTTTTTCAAAAAGTTAGGCAATAAAAAATGTTGGAAAGGGTTTGGAGATAGGGGAACCTTTGTATACTGTTGGTGGGAATGTAAATTA
Source organism: Arctocebus calabarensis (assembly GCA_963573935.1). NCBI lineage: Eukaryota > Metazoa > Chordata > Mammalia > Primates > Lorisidae > Arctocebus > Arctocebus calabarensis. The sequence goes on from CAUYON010042182.1 coordinate 29,651, forward strand.
CAGTGACCACTATGGAAAACTATATGGAGGTTCCTTGGCTTTTGAGTTGACAAATACAGAAAATAATAATAGTAGCTAACAGATATTATTTCCAAATTGCTTGGTAGCTTTACTTATTTAGTTATACTTAAATGCAGTTAAACTTTTTCTCTCCCTATGTTTCATTCACCCAAAGTCCGAGTGATAATTTCTCTGTAGTTTCTTGCTATAAAGCCTGCACAGACTCACCAATATGCATGGGCTACCTACGTTTACATGCTGTGTGAGGCAATAAACAATATGCACATTCTATAAACTTTCTATATCACTAGTCTATTGTATTACTAAAAATCCCTACCATTTCATTTACCATTTTAAGTTATAAAGATTAAATGTCAGAGTAAACAGAGGGTGCACATCTCACTGAGGTAGGAGACAACATTGTCAGATAGGAGCCAGGACAGATGAGATTTGGCAGAAGAGTTCTAAGCCACTGGCTACCTTCCCTAAAGGCCCCAACCAACTGGATAGTCATGTATCACTTAACAAATGGGGCACGTTCTGAGAAATGCATTAGTAGGTAATTACGTTATTGTGTCCACATGACACAATGCGCTTACACAAACCTTCATGGTATAGCCTGCTACACATTAGGCTGTATGGTGTATCTAACCCTGAGGTCTCCAACCCCTGGGCTCAAACACATCCTTGGCCTGTTAGGAACTGGGCCACACAGCAGAAAACGAGTGGCAGGCAAGTGAAAGAAGCTTCATCTCCACTTTTGGAGGTTCTTCATCACTTGTATCACTGCCTGAGCTCCTCCTCCTATCAGATTAGCGGTGCTTTAGATCCTCATAGGAACGTGAACCCTACTGTAAGCTGTGCGTGTGAGAGATCTAGGATGCACTCTCCTTAAGAGAATCTCAGGCTCCTCTGAAGCAGAGCTAAGGTGGTGATGTGAGCACTGGGAGCAATTCAAATACAGATTCTCAGTAGCAGAGAGGATCAACTACACACTGCACAGAGACCATAATAAATCAACTGTTTTCAGATTCATATTAAAACCCTTCCAGTGAGTGGCAAGTGACAATTAAATGGCATCTGGTAGTGGGCTATATAGTGGCAAATTAGTTGAGGCACTTGTATTGTACAGCTGCATCTAGTGGCAGACTTTAAGTCAAAATTTGAAACTTATTTTAGTCTTTGCAAGGCCTGTCTATTATTTTATCCATCACTTTCGTCCTTACCCCTGTCCTGTGCTTTCAGTCATGGTTTTGATAAGCCCACAAGCTCACCCTAGTAAAAATGAGCAAAAAGCTTCCCTGTCACTGAGGGCTTCTTTGAAAAGGGGAAAAGCCTGACTGATGAGACAGCAGAAGAATTGAAGACTGACAACAAAACTAAAGCTGCATTTACAAGAAAATAACGAGAATCCTACTTAGATTATTTCATTTGCAAGGTTTCATTGCAAGAGATTGTTCATGCTCTCCAATCCTGCCTTTTATAATATGCATATGTGGAGACTAGCTACCCAAGGAAGCCATGAAACCTTCTAAACTGTTAACCACATAGAGACTGAGCACCATGCAGTAATTGACAAGCCTTTGGAGATTAAAAATAAAACCCCAAAATGTAAACACAAAGAACAGAAGCAATTATTGAAGGCTACCATTTCATCAAATGTGTATGCACTTAGAGTATCACTCTTGGTGGCTAAAAGGACCTAAAGCTAAAGTTAAAAACATCCTTTAATGTTGGTGAAATTAAGAATCCCTTCATTCTAGCAGGGTGCAATGGCTCAACCTGTAATCCCAGCACTCGGGAGACTGAGGTGGGTATATTGCCTGAGCTCACAGGTTTGAGACCAGCCTGAGCCAGAGCAAGACCCCATCTCTAAAATAATAGCTGGGCATTGTGGCTGGCACCTGTAGTTCTGGCTACTCAGGAAGCTGAAGCAAGAGAATTATTTGAACCTGAGAGTTAGAGGTTGCTGTGAGTTATGATGCCATCGCACTCTACCAAGGGCAACAAAGTAAGAATCTGTCTCAAAAAAAAAAAAAAAGAGTCCCTTTACTCTATCCTTTAATGTTAGTGAAGCTAAGAATCCCTTTACTCTTGGTGAAGAGTTGATACTACCTGGTGCTAAGGACATTGCCATGAAAATTTAGGGGAGGCTGCACATCTAAAGGTGGCACATATCCTTCTTTTGGCTAGCACCATAACTAGCTGAATTGATGGGCTAAGAGAGACAATACTGAGGCACACTTGTTAGAGAGGATTAACAGTCACCATGGGGAAGATGGCGGCCGAGTAGCAGCTTCTGTGCAGCCGGGCACAGTGAGAGTGGGGAAAGAGGACCCCACGCATCTCTGGCCGTTGGGTTGCACCCAGAAGCTTCTCTTTGGTGATACAGGAGGTCAGTGAGAGACTTCTGGATCCCATGAGGAGGACAGAAGCAGTAGAAAACTGGCAAGTGGTGGGTACGTTTGTTCGGGTGGAAGCTGACTGAAGCTGTAACCACAGCAGTGGCGAGACTGCAAGCAGGAAAAGTCTTACCTGAGGGCTGTTCTGGTTCTTTTGAACTTGGACACTGGATTGAACTGCCTTGGGAGATCTTGGGCCAGTGTGCGCATGCTTTTGAGTGATGGCTGGGGCCCCAGACTGAGCCGCTGAGCCAGAAAGGATCTAATGTCATTCAGCTGTGGGCTGTCCCAGCGTGTTGCAGCGCCCAGATTGGCAGGAAGACCTTGGGCAAGTAATCTAGTGACTGAGCTGCCCAAAGTGGGGATTGAGGCGCCAGGCAAGTGCAAAGATCTGAGTGTTTGGCAGATTGACAGCCATGGCCCTCAGGGACTTAGGGGGAGACTGGACTTGGCGCACTAGATAAGCAGGCAGCCATGCCAGGAGAGATCCCAGGGATAAGTGCTTTCCCTGGAAAGCTTCTGCTTGGCCAAGATTTATGGCATGGAGTGTCTTGAGTGGGCTGAGGAGTTATTTGGGCTCCCAAGCCTGCAGGGTCTGAGTAATCAGCAGAGGCCTCCAGTCCCCATCTCGTACTGCTGTATCACATTGTGATTAACATCTCATACCTCAGAAGATCATCTGTTGCCTGATCAATACTTAGCAAAATGTATATATTGTTTGGTTTCCTGGTTGTGGGGTTTTTGTTTTTGAATTTTTTTTTTTTTTTGGTATTTTTTAATTTCACCATTATCTCTTGGCATTTCTTTTTTTTTTCACCATTCTAGTTTAAATACAATCTTCCATTTTTGCCTTCTTCAACAATTAGAATTTCATTTTTGCTAGTGTTTTTGTCCCCCTCCCCCAATTTTCCATAAGAGTTTTTGCTTGTTTTTTTTTTTGTTTGTTTTTTTGTTTTTGGGGGGGGTTTTTTGGTTCCAGTCACAGTATTTTTGTCCTTCCTCTCTACCTGGTGGAGGTGGGGTATTGTGTCTGAGCTGACTGGCAAAGAGCTGTTGTCCTCAAGGGAATCATTCAACCCAGCACCCCCGGAGATTGGGGGTCTTTAAGTTTGGGTCCTAGTACCCTACCATTCACCTATATTTCTTGTTTCTCTCTTTCAGTGCCTCTATTCTTTTTTGTCAATATTTCCTTTTACTTACCCCCTTTTCTTTCTCTCTCTCTCTCTTTTTTCTCTCTTCTTTAGATCTTTTTTCCCTTATTGCTCTTTAATTTTTTCATCCTTTAGTTCTCGTACCAGTAAGACTCATTAAAACTTTAGGCTAGTGCTACAGTAACTTAAAGAGCAAGAAGAAGTGAAAGGAAAATTAGGGTAAGGAAATAGAGACAAGAAAGGACTCATGAGAAAGAATCATCAGAAATATCCTGACAACATGAAATCCCAGGCCAGAGTAACTCCTTCTAGGGATCATGAGATAGCGACCATATAAGATTCCTCCTATAAAGAAAGGTTAGAAATGACAGAAGGGGACTTTAAAATACAGATGATAAAAAAAATAAAGGAAATTGCTGAGAAAGTGGATAATAACCAAAATGAAATTCTAAAACAGAATCAAATAAGAGATGAACAATACAAAGAATATAAAAAGGATGTAGCAGAGCTGAAGGTACTGAAGCAGTCAATTAGAGAACTTAAGGATGCAATAGAAAGTATCAACAACAGATTACATCATGCAGAAGAAAGAATCTCAGAGGCAGGGGATAAGGCTCTTGAGACAACTTGGATAGTTAAAGAGGCCAAAAAGAAGAGAGAGAAGGCAGAACATTCACTGACAGAATTATGGGACTTTATGAAGTGTTCAAACATACGAGTTACAGGTATTTCTATTATAGGGGTTACCCATAATAATTTTTTTATCTGTATTTTAAATTCCCCTTCTGTCATTTCTAACAAGGCGAAAAAGAATGCCCCAGAGGAATGGATGCCATTCTAGAGAATATTATAAATGAAAATTTCCAAAATATCACCAAAGATTCTGACATACTCCTATCAGAGGGATATTGGTTCCCTGGTCACCTCAACTCAAATAAAACTTCTGCAAGACATTGTGATGAATTTATCTAAAGTCAAGACAAAAGAAGAGATCTTGCAAGCTGCCAAGAGTAAGTGCCAACTGACCTACAGGGGCAAACCTATCAGGGTGACCACAGACTTTTCTAATGAAACTTTTCAAGCCAGAAGGCAATGGCCACTTATCTTTAACCTACTTAAACAGAACAATTTCCAGCCAAGAATTCTGCACCCCTCCAAGCTAAGCTTTAAAATTGATGGAGAAATTGGTTTGGCGCTTATGGCTCAAGTGGCTAAGGTGCTAGCCACATACACCTGAGCTGATGGGTTCAAATCCAGCCCAGGCAGGCTAAACAACAATGGTGGCTACAACCAAAAAATAGCCAGGTGTTGTGGCAGGTGCCTGTAGTCCCAGCTACTTGGGATGCGGAGGCAGGAGAATTGCTTGAAACCAGGATTTGGAGGATGCTGTGAGATGTGATGCTACAGCACTCTACCCAGAGTGACAGCCTGAGGCTCTGTCTCAAAATAAATAAATAAAATAAAATTGATGGAGAAATTAAATCTTTTATTGATATGCAAACATTAAGGACAGTGGTCACAACAAGATCAGTTTTACAGGAAATATTTCAACCTGTCCTACATACTGACCATCACAATGGACCTTCAGCAAAGTAAACACCCAGAAAATATAGGACAGAACCTAGTTACCCCAATGATGCACCGACTTTCACAGCATACGATGAATACAACGCTATCACACTTATCAATTATCTCAATAAATGTCAATGGCTTGAATTCCTCACTGAAGAGGCATAGATTGGCTGATTGAATTAAAAAACACAATCTATCTATTTGCTGTCTGCAGGAAACATACCTCATATCAAAAGACAAATTGAAACTCAGAGTTAAGGGTTGGAAGTCAATTTCTCAGGCAAACGGAACTCAGAAGGAAAGAGGGATTACAATCTTATTCTCAGATACACGTGTATTTAAAGCAACTAAGGTTAAAAAAGATAATGATGGTCACTTCATATTGGTTAACGGAAAAATACAAGAAGACATTTCAATTTTAAATATTTATGCACCCAATTTAAATGTTCCCAGATTCTTGAAACAGACCTTGCTTAGTCTGAGCAATATGATATCCTATAACACCATAATAACAGAGGACTTTAACAGCCCTCTCTCAGAGCTGGACAGATCCTCTAAACAGAAATTAAATAAAGATATTAGAGATTTAAATGAGACTTTAGATAAAACAACTGTGCTTGATAGATGTATACAGAATGCTCCATCCCAAAGATATAGAATGTACATTCTTCTCATCATCCCATGGAACATTCTCCAAAATTGATCATGTCCTAGGACACAAAACAAACCTCAGCAGGATCAAAGAATTGAAATTCTACCTTGCGTCTTTTCAGACCACAAGGCACAAAAAGAAGAACTCAACTCCAACAAAAATGCTCAACTTCACACAAAGGCATGGAAGTTAAACAACTTTATGTTGAATGACACTTGGGTGCAGGAAGAAATAAAAAAGGAAATCATTAATTTCCTTGACTATAACAACAATGAAGACAGAAACTACCAAAATCAATGGGATACAGCAAAAACAGCCATGAGAGAAAATTTATCACTTTAGAAGCCTACGTGCGAAAAACAGAGAGAGTATGTCAACAAGCTCACAAGCCATCTCATGGAATTGAAAAAAGAAGAACAATCTAAGCCTAAACCCAGCAGAAGAAAAGAAATATCCAAAATAAAATCAGAGATCAATGAAATTGAAAACAAAAGAATTATTCAGAAAATTGATGAAACAAAGAGTTGGGTTTTTTGAAAAAATAACTAAAATAGATAAGCCTTTGGCCAGACTAACTAGAAATAAAAAAGGTAAAATCTCTAGTAACCTCAATCAAAAATGATAAAGAGGAAATAACAACTGATGTTACAGAAATACAAGAGATTATCTCTGAATACTACCAGAAACTTTATGCCCAGAAATTTGACAATGTGAAGGAAATGGATCAACATTTGGAATTATACCCTCTTCCTAGATTTAGCCCAGATGAAATAGATCTCCTGAACAGACGAATTTCAAGCACTGAGATCAAAGAAACAATAAAGAATCTCCCAACAACAGCAAAAAAAATGCCCTGATCCAGATGGCTTCACACCAGAATTTTATCAAACGTTCAAAGAAGAGCTTATTCCTATATTACAGAAATTATTCAACAAAATTGAGGTGGAAGGAATCTTCCCCAATACATTCTATGAAGCAAATATCACCCTGATACCAAAACCAGGTAAAGACCCAACTAAAATGGAGAATTTCAGACCAACTTCATTAGTGAATATTGATGCAAAAATTCTCAACAAAATCTTGGCCAATAGATTACAGCTTATCATTTAAAAAGTCATACATCATGGTCAAGTAGATTTCATCCCAGGGATGCAGGGTTGGTTTAATGTTAGAAAGTCCATAAACATTATCCAACAGATCAACAGAAGCAAAACCAAGGACCATAAGATCCTCTCAACAGATGCAGAAAAAGCATTTGATAAAATTCAGCATCCTTTTTTATTTAGAACACGGAGAATATTTCTTAAATATTCTTAAACTGATCGCGGCTATCTACGATAAACATACAGCTAATATTTTACTGAATGTAGTAAAACTAAAAGCTTTTCCTCTTAGACCTAGAACCAGACAAGGTTGTCCTTTGTCACATTGCTATTCATCATAGTGACGTTCTAGCCAATACAATTAGACAAGACAAGAAAATAAAGGGCATCCAGATGGATGCAGAGGAGGTCAAACTCTCCCTTTTTGCTAATTATATGATCTTATACTTAGAGACCACCAAAGATTTAACTACAAGACTCTTGGAAGTCATCAAAGAATACAGTAATGTCTCAGTATATAAAATCAATGTCCACAAGTCAGTTGCCTTTGTATATGCCAACAACAGTCAAGATGAGAGGTTAATTAAGGACACAACTCCCTTTACCAAAGCCCCAAAGAAAATGAAATACTTAGCAATATACCTAATAAAAGAAGTGAAAGACCTCTATAAATAAAATGATGAAACCCCAAGAAAAGAAATAGCAGAAGACTTTAACAAATGGAAGAACATACCATGCTTACGGCTGGGAAGAATCATGTATAACAAGACATTGTTAAAATGTCTATACCTCTCACTTAAGAAAATTGGCATAGAAGGAACATTTCTTAAACTAATAGACGCCATCTACAGCAAA
>CAUYON010042183.1:0-14013 GCA_963573935.1 Arctocebus calabarensis
GGAGTGCTGTGGAGTCACAGCTCACAGCAACCTCCAGCTCTTGGGCTCAAGCGATTCTCTTGCCTCAGCCTCCCAAGTAGCTGGGACTACAGGCGCCCACCACAGCGCCCGGCTAATTTTTGATGCAGTTCGGCAGGGGCCGGGTTTGAACCCGCAGCCCTCAGTATATGGGGTCGGCGCCCTACTCGCTGAGCCACAGGCGCCGCCCTATGCTGGGTCTTTTTTTATACTTTCCACATTTGTATTTATTATGTTCAATCCTTCCTTTTGCTTCCTGAATACATGGAATACAGTTTTAACAACTTTTTATGGGGGCAATCAATGTATTAGCTTCACTTAAAAGAAAAACTCTTATATTAATAAAATGATAGTTAAGTGCAATCTGGATCTTAAGGAGGTTCTATGTTTCCAGCTCATTCAATTAGAATTGTATTAGGTTTTTGGCCTTAAGCGATTCTCTTGCCTCAGCCTCCCAAGTAGCTGGGACCACAGGCACCCACCACAATGTCTGGCTATTTTTTTGTTGCAGTTTGGCCAGAGCTTGGTGTGAACCTGCCACCCTCAGTATATGGGGCTGGCGCCCTACTCATCGAGCCACAGGCGCCGCCCCCAGACTATTTTTTTGATGTGGCAGCAGAGATACAACACTACACATTGAAAGCACTTTTTTGGTAATAAATTCAATCCCCGCCTCAAAGGGAATGCTGATTAAGTTGCATCATCTGTATCATCAACTTATTCTAGTACCTCAGTGTTCATTCCTGTTATCTGCGTATCTTCTGAAAAGAAATAGCTGTTATGAATGCCTTTTTGTTTTCCAGAGTGTATATACACTACTGAATAAGTGTAGGAGTTTTATGTTTACCATGTGAGTCTTCCAACACTAAAGATATTCTGAATATCAGTCACGATGGTAATTTCTCTATAAAATATTCTTAAATTGTTCTTGAGATCCCCACCTTCACAAAAATGGCCCACTGCAATAAAAATTATGGAGCATCGAAAATAGTAATAATGCTAAAGGCCAGGATTTTGAGACCAGTCTGAGCAAAACCTGTCTCTACAAAAGATATACAAGTTAGGATCATTTGAGCTCTTATCTTCCCTAGCTATGATTTCCCTCCACTCATTAGAGAAGAGAAGACCAGACAAAGCTATTGACATCCTTCAGAGTATAGACCCAACAAATTAAACTCTATTTGCCTTTGTTTTGTTGATATAAACATAATTTTTTTTGAGACAGTCTCGCTATGTTACCCTCAGTAGAGTGCTGTGGCATCACAGATCATAGCAACCTCAAATTCTTGGGTTTAAGCTATTTTCTTGCTTCAGCCTCCCAAGTAGCTGGGAATATAGCTATTTTTGGTTGTAGTTGTCACTGTTGTTTGGCAGGCCCGGGCTGGATTCGAACCTACCAGCTCTAGTGTAAGTGGCTGGCACCCTAGCTGCTGAGCTACAGGCGCTGAACCAATATAAAAATAATTTTTTAAAGGAGAAACTCCAGATCTCCTGCATCTAAAAAAATAAACAGATAAAATGTATTTCTGATTAGTCAAAACTAGACATAGAATCCCACCATATCAACCCATTATAATAGAAGCTATGTGCTTAGTCCTTTACCTACATTATCTTATTCAAAATTCACAACAATTATATTTTTAAAAAGATAGGGACTCTCGGCTTGACTTGGTGCCTATAGCTCAGCAGCTAGGACGCTGGCCACATATACTGGAGCTGGCAGGTTCGAATCCAGCCTGGGCCTGCCAGACAACAATGACAACTATGATCAAAAAATATCTGGGTATTGTGGCAGGTGCCTGTAGTCCCAGCTACTGGGGAGGCTGAGGCAAGAGAATCACTTGAGCCCAGGAATTTGAGGTTGCTGTGAGCTGTGATGCCATGGCACTTTACCAAGGGCAACAAAGTGAGACTCTGTCTCCAAAAAAAAATAGGTACTGTTTCTGTTGCTGAGTCTGAAGTGCAATAGCCCAAACATGGCTCATTGCAACCTCAAATTTCTGAGCTCAAATGATCCTCCTGTCTCAGCTTCCCATGTAACTGGGACTACAAGTGCATGACACTATGCCAAGATGGTTTTAAAAAAAATTTTTTTACTGATGGGGTCTTGCTATGTCGACCAAGCTGGTCTCCAACTCCTGGCCTTAGGCAATCTTCCTATCTTGGCCTCCTAAAGTGCTGGAATTACAGGTGTGAACTACTGTGCCTACCCTCACAACAATCATTTTAGATAGGCTCGGCGCCTGTGGCTCAGCGGGCTAAGGCGCCAGCCACGTACACCTGAGCTGGCGGGTTCAAATCCAGCCCGGGCCCACCAAACAACAATGACGGCTGCAACCAAAAAAAAAAAATGGCTGGGCGTTATGGTGGGTGCCTGTGGTCCCAGCTACTTGGCAGGCGGAGGCAAGAGACTCGCTTGAGCCCAGGAATTGGAGGTTGCTGTGAGCTGTGATGCCACAGCACTCTATCCAGGGTGAGTGAGGCTCTGTCTCTAAAATAAAATAAAATAAAATAAATAAAATAAATTGAAAAAATCATTTTAGATATACCTATTTTACTGATAAAGCAACCGGGGCTTATAAAGGTTAAGTAACTTCCACAATAATGCCAACAACCAGAGTGACAAAATGGAATTCAAATGATGTTTAACCATGCCCTCCACCTCTGTCTAATATTACATTCTCTAAAGTTTTTCTGACTCACAGGCTTCCTTGCTGAAAGGCTAGCCTCAGATCGTACAGTCTAAAACACTGGCACCTACCCACCCTGAATTGGAAGATTTCTACCAACTTAGTTACTACGTTACACTTACCTGCTTCACCTCACATGAGCAGTGGTAAAGAAACGGGTGCTGGGTAATCTCATGAAATGCTTTGTGCAGTTTGGTCCCAAACTCCTGTGTGTCAGCTGCCTAAAATGAGCCAGGGATAGAAGATGCTGAGTTCCAGGACTAGAAAGCAAGGGAGAAGTCGTCACAGAAGCTTACATAGGAAGAGGACCAGGCAGATAGGAAGGCAAACCATGAGTATTGCTCTTGTGGTATTAGGAGTTTCCTTAGTTTCTATGAAGGCAGGAGAGGACGAGAGAGGGACTGGGATATGGGGCATGAGTGAGCTGGTTGTGGCTCTCATATGTCGTCCCACTTCCATCACCAAAGCAAGATCCTTCACACAAGATCTTTGTTCTCCTATTTATGTAGGAGATAAATACCTCAGAGATCCATTTGTTCATGGAGGATTATATATACTGCTCGCCCACTGAACAACTGAGGCAGACAGGAGAACTTTACCTCAGATAAGCCTTTTAGGGGGGAAGAGGACTAAAGACACAATGTGCACCCAGAGGGAATAGGCCACAGTCTTCTACTTTTTAATACAAAATTGTAGGCCATTAGAGTCAAAGGGGACCAGAGTACTCACCTAATGCAACACACTAATTTTATGGATGAGAAAATGGAAATTTGAAAAAGAGAAGTGATTCTCCCAAGATCTCACAGCTATTCAGTACAAAAGTTAGGGCTCTAATGCATACCTTTAAATTCCCAATACAGAATTCTCTGTACCCTGTGCTAGCCACTTGACCCAGAAAGTTGAAGCTATGACAAAATGCACCAGTTTATAATGTAGCAGCCCATACAGTTTATGGCAAGGAGGAGTAAGAATTATAAGAAACACCTGTACAGCTCGGTAATGTAACATCCTGGTGATAAGGACATGGGGAGGGATTTGGCTCTCCTAACAAACATGAGAGCTGAGACCAGGGCATCAGTGATTGGCAGTCTCTACACCTGTGGTATTAAGAGCTACCAGAGTGTGTCTATAAGAAGCTGGAGGAGAAGGCAGTTGGGTGCACATTCTATCACAGACCTGTTCACTTTGTCACTGTTCCTGCCTGCAGAACGCATGCATGGCATCTCTCTATGAAAGACTGCTAAAGACTGCTAAGATGTATTCTTCTTACTACGACTGCTTTACTCCCTCAAATATTGTCTTTCTCTCTCCCTTCTGCTAAAGTAAGTAGCCCTCAGGCACCTAAGAGCAATTGTTCCTGAGGAAGGTAGCCTAATGGTCCTCATCTGGAACCTAAATAAGCTGGGGGCCAGAGACCTGGCCAGTCCCGGGCCCAGATACGTGGCAACCACAAAGGGACCCCAACATATAAAGGTGTTATACTCTTCGACCCGTAACTCCACCTATAGAAATTTATTCTAGGAAATAATTCAAAAGAAGCAACATATCATATAAAGGTATTACTAAATCACTATTTATATCAACAGGAAGACCTATAAACAACTTAAATGCCTAACATAGGAATGTTTTTGTTTTGTTTTTGAGATAGAGTCTCATTATGTCACCCTTGGTAGAGTACCATGGCATCACAGCTCACAGCAACTTCCAACTCTTGGGCTTAAGTGATTCTCTTGCCTCAGCCTCCCAAGTAGCTGGGACTATAGGCACCTGCCATAACGCCCAGCTATTTTTTGTTGCAGTTGTCATTGTTGTTTAGCTGGCCCAGGCCTGGTTCAAACCTGCCAGCCTAGGTGTATGGGTTCCGGAATGGGTTTTTTTTTGTTTGTTTGTTTTGGAGATTCTCACTTTGTCACCCTTGGTAGAGTGTTGTGGCATCATAGCTCACAGCAACTTCAAACTCTGGGCTCAAGTGATCCTCTTGCCTCAGCCTCCCAAATAGCTGGAACTATAGGTACCTGCCACAATGCCTGGCAATTTTTTAGAGGTGTGGGATTGCCTGAGCTCCCAGGTTTGAGACCAGCCTGAGCAAGAGCGAGAACCTGTCTCGGCCTCCCAGAGTGCTAGGATTATAGGAGTGAGCCACCGTGCCCACCCTAGGAATGGTTTATTAAATTAGACAAAAACACCACAGTGGAATATTATGAGGTCTGACAATTAAGTTCACAAACTTGCCACCATGCACATATGTAGGCAGCACCGTACCAACAGCTTGGTAAGGTTTCATAACCTTGGTGTATCAGTATTTCACAGTTGTGTTCATGTGGGCGTGTGGTGATGCCTTGCTGAGTGCCATTCATTATTGTTATTGCATGTTTTTGTGTGCCATCTAGAAGATGTCAGAGCTGGAATCAGAGCGATAAGCAAAGATTAAATTTCTTGTTAAACTTGGCAAAAGTGGAAGTGAAATCAGGGACTTGTTAGTCCAAGTTTATTGATAATGCCATGAATAAAATGGCAGTATACAAATGTATTTAACATTTTCTGAGGGAAGAGAAAGCGTCACTGATGAAGAGAGGTCAGGGTAGCCAGCAGTGAGTAGAACTGATGAAAATATTGCATAAATTCATCAAATTGTGTGTCAAAGTCATCAGCTGACTGTGAGAGGCATAGCAGACCAAGTAAACATCAACAGAGAAACCAGAAAATCTTAACTGGAAATCTTGATGTGAAAAAGTGTGTTCTAAAGGAGCTCACTGATGGACAAAAGCAAAGGAAAGTCAAAGTTTGCCAAGACCCTTGGAGAGGCAAGACAACATTTGGGGCCATGTTATCACTGGTGATGGAACATGGGTGTACCAATACAACCCTGAAACAAAGTGCCAAAGTTCACAATGGAAGGCAGCCAATTCTCCACAACCAAAAAAAAACTTCCATAAGTCTAAATCCAGAGTCAAAAGGATATTCCTGACTTTTTTTACATCAGAGGGATTGTTCATTATGAATTTGTACCAACTGGATAGTTAACCAAGTTTACTATTTGGAAAGTGCTGGAAAGGCTGTGTGGAAAAGTTAGAAGAAAATGACCTGAACTTTCTGCCAAAAACTCATGGCTCCCTTGCATCACAACAATGCACCAGCTCACACAGCACTGTCTGTAAGGGAGTTTTTAGCCAGTAAACAACTGTATTAGAACAACTTCCCTACTCACCTGATCGGGCCCCACTGACTTTTTTCTTTACCCCAAGACAAAGGAAATATTGAAGACGGGCATTTTGATGACATTCTGGACATCAAGAGTAATGCGATGACAGCCCTGATGGCCATTCCAGAAAAAAAGAGTTCCAAATTGCTTTTAAGGGTGGACTAGGTGCTAGCATCAGTGCATAGCTTCCCAAGGGGAATACTTCAAAAATGACCACAGTGATATTTAGCAATAAGGTATATAGCACTTTTCTAGGATAAATTTGTGAACTTAATCATCAGACCTCGTAGTTAACTGAAACAAATTAAGACTGTTGAAATAGGGAAAAATGTCAATTTTATAAGAAACCAGAATGCGTTGGTTATAATTATATAACATATGAGTTATGCAAACATTTTTAATTATGCTGATTAAATGTATTATTACTTCAAATTGTAGGTGTGTTGTACTATCTTACAGGAAAAAAAGAACAAAAAACCAAAGCAAGAGACTTGGAACTGATGTGTTACCCCCTGATAATATTAGTTGGTTAGCACGTATTCCTAAAAGAAAGGAAAGAAATGAACATTGCTGAAGGGCCTACCATATACAACCCATTTCCATGCTGTCTCAGTCCTTCTCAGTCCAAATTACCACAGGCTGGGGACTATACACAACAGACATTTATTTCTCACAGTCCTAGAGGCTGAAAGCACTGGGCATATCACAAAGACACGTCACATCCTGGTCCCCTACTAACCTGAAGGGCCTGGAGACACACTGCTCGGAAGCTGCTGCATGTGCTTCCAGTCACCACGCTCACAATGGAATTCACAGCCACCCAGAGTGAGGCCTGCAGTTTCTGATGAGCCTGGACACATAACATGCAAGGGGGGCTGCATTAGTGCCAGGCTCCTGGTTCAAAGATCCCCAAAGGGACCAAAGTTTTCAGTCCAAGCAGAGTTTCAGTAATTCTTCCCCTCCATCAATAGTACTTACTGAGATCATGACACATCTTTACATCATGACTTAGGAATCAAAACATTTATTTATTTTTATATTATTTCTTTTTTTTGAGACAGTTTCACTTTCTTACCCTCAGAGTGCAGTGGCATCATAGCTCACAGCAACCTCAAACTCTTGGGCTCAAGCGATCCTCTTGCCTCAGCCTCCCAAGTAGCTGGAACTATAGGCACCTGCCACAACGCCCTGCTATTTTCTTAGAAATGGGGTCTCCCTCTGGCTCAGGCTGATCTTGAACTTGTGAGCTCAGGCAATCCACCTGCGTAGGCCTCCCAGAGTGCTAGGATTACAGGCATGAGCCATCATGCACAGCCTATTTTATTTTTTGAGACAGAGTCTTACTCTGTTGCCCTGGGTAGAGTGCTATGGCATCATCATAGCTGATAGCAACCTCAAACTCTTGGGCTCAAGCGATTCTCTTGCCTCAGACTCCCAAATAGCTGGGACTACAGATTAGATGCCTATCACCACTCCCAACTATTTTTTAGAGATGGGGTCTGGCTCTTGCTCAGGCTGGTCTGGAATACCTGAGCTCAAGCAATCTACCCACCTGAGCCTCCAAGAGTGCTAGGATTACAGACATGAGTCACCAGGCTGGGCCCCTAAAACAAATTTTTAAAATGTCCTCTCTGGCTGGGCGCCCATAGTACAGTGGTTACACTGCCAGTCACATACACCAAGCCTGGTGGGTTCAAACCCAGCCCAGGCCGGCTAAACAACCACCGCAATAAAAAAAATAGCCACATGTTGTGGCGGGTGCCTGTAGTTCCAGCTACTTGGGAGGTTGAGGCAAGAGAATCGCTTAAGCCCAAGAGTTTGAGGTTGCTATGAGCTGTGATGCCACGGCACTCTACCAAAGGTGACATAGTGAGATTCTGTCTCAAAAAAAAAAAAAAAAATGTCCTGTCCTAGCTGACACAGTGGCTCACACCTGTAATCCCAGCACTCTGGGAAGCCAAGGTGGGTGGAGGCTGAGGTAAATGGACTACTTGAGCTCAGGAGTTTGAGACCAGCCTGAGCAAGAGTCAGACGCTATCTCTACTAAAAACAGTAAAACAGGCTCAGCACCCATACCACAGTGGTTATGGCGCCAGCCATATACACCAAGACTGGCAGGATTGAGCTTGGCCTGGGCCAGGTAACCAACAATGAAACTGCAACAGAAAATAGCCAAACGTTGTGGCGGGCACCTGTAGTCCCAGCTACTGGGAGACAGAGGCAAGAGAATCGCTTAAGCCCAGGAGTTTGAGGTTGCTGTGAGCTGTGACACCACAGAACTCTACTGAGGGTGACATAGTGAGACTCTTGTTTCAAATTTAAAAAGAAAAAAAAAAAAGAGTAAAACTAGCCCAGTGCTGTGGCAGTCACCTGTAGTCCCAGCTAGTCAGGAGGCGGAGGTAACTCAGTTGTTGAGTGGAGATGATAATTACCTGTGAAGAAGGCACACATGATAGGTGCCTAGAAAGGCCAGTTTCCTTCCTGCCCAACAAATTTTGAAAATAGTAGTTTGAAGGAGAGAAGCCTCTCCTTGATATGAAGTTCCTGGCACTGATCACTGGAGACAAGGCTCCAGAAAGGTACTGGTTCCACTTGAATGGACTGCTAATGGCCCTGAATCCCACCAATGGCCCCATCACTTCTCCATCAGTGTTGCTGGGGCTCCTGGCTCATCTCCCAAAATGGTCCATGACTCTGTAGCCACAGGAGCTGCTCTGCTGAGCAATTAACTAGGCAATGGAGAGTGTCACATGGATAAAGAATAAAAACAAGGGGATGAGGACACCTTGGCTCTCATTGATCACTTGAGCTATGATGCCACAGCATTCAACACAGGGCAACAGAGTGAGACTTGTGTCAAAAAATAAAAAAATAAAGAAAGAAAGAATTAGGAAAATGAAGGAAAAAGCAGTAGCTCCAGAAGTGTGCAGGAGAGATACATGGGTAGGGAGAAGTGCATTATCAGTCATTTTTCACTAGTACCTATCTCCCTATTTATTCGAACTCACCTACTAGGAGGTAAAACTAAGCAAGCTGGTTGTAGTGACCACCTAACTTCAAGCTTGAGTTTCTGGGCTACATGAAGTGTTATAAGTTCACCCAAGTGACAGAAAAGGGAAGGAAGGGCTCTTGGCCCTGCCTGCTAGATACACTTACCTTCTTTTTCTTAAAGAGCAGGAGAAAGGGAGCTATCAATTTCTCATACCTTGGCAGCCTGGTGATGCTGCTCCAAGACCTGGTCCACAGTGAACTGGATGGCATCTTGTACCACACTGTGGCTCTCTGCAAGGATGGTACTGAGATGAGTTGTGAGCAGAGTATGAACCCCTACAGGAAGAGAGGATATTGGTAGCCATGGATGAAGATGACGACTTCAAGACTGCTGTTCATGTGCTCTGAGTCAAAGCTGGGAGTGGGAAAGATGCCTCTAGGAAGAAAAGGCCATTACCTATCCACAAATAATTAATTTTTAAAGACAAAACCTCGTATCAAGTTACAAACCCACCCAATTCTCCCTTATAAATGAAAGCAAGCTCAAGAAGATGAAAGTGAGGAATGACATTGTTTTTTGAAGAAACAACTGAGGTGTCCTATTCACACCAGAAATATCTACTACATACTAGAAACCACAATCCTGGAGACTCCCAAAGGAGAAGAGGAAGAGGTTGAGGAAGAGCTCCTGGAGAGTGCATCTAACCCTGCTTCATTCCTATATCCACTATCCATGTTGTAATTCTTTCATTTGAGCAGTGGCAAAGGAAAGGTTAAAACTCACAAAGGTGACTCTGAGAACTGCTTATATAAGGTCCTCTTGAATGGAGCATTACCTCTGTTTAAGTAGCCAGGGGCACCCCAGCTCAACCTCATTCAGAAAAGCTAACCTGTGAGAGCAAGGGGCAAAAATCTGTCTTCAAACCATAGGCTGCCATGTAGTGGCCCTGATGCAGCAGACACAGGAAGCCAAATTCACTTTATAGGTCACCTGGAGAAAATGCTTCTTAATCGTTTCTTGTGTTTTTAGTGCTGGTATAATCTTTCCTGGGTAGTCTGTTCAGATACCATGGTGAAGCAGCCTAGGGCTGGCTGGCCTTTCTCAGGACTGCATTAAAAACACAAGCCAAAAGGAATGTTCTGTGCCACAATGCACCATGATGCTTTCTTGCTTGGGAAGTAACATGGGGTAAGCTCAAAAGGAGTCTGGAGCTACAAACAGGAGAATGTAGATTCTAGGGCCAATTTCACCACCAATGAATGATGGTTAAGTCACTTCATTTTGCTTACTTCCGTATAGAAAATGGCTTTACATCTCCTACTCTCACAAGTATGTTGTGTAGATAAACTGGGATAATTTACATGAAGTGTTTTGAAATGTGCACTGTAGGCTCGGCACCTGTGGCTCAACAAACAGGCTAAGGCGCCAGCCACGTACACCTGAGCTGGCGGGTTTGAATCAAACAACGACGGCAGCAACCAAAAAATAGCCAGGCATTGTGGCGGGTGCCTGTGGTCCCAGCTATTTGGGAGGTGGAGGCAAGAGACTCGCTTGAGCCCAGGAACTGGAGGTTGCTGTGAGCTGTGATGCTATGGCACTCTATCCAGGGTGACAGCTTGAGGCTCTATCTAAAAAAAAAAAAATTGAAATGTACACTGTAACATTCAGTGGAAATATATTGCTACTGCTATGACAATAGATATCTGGATTACTATTTTCAATAGTTTAGTCCTAAGAATAGCTTCCAGAAATCAGAACTCTTTTGAAAGAAGTCATTAAATTAAAAAGCTAAAGTTCATTCCCAAAACTGCTGATACCACCAGATGCTTTTGACGTGTGGCAAAGTAATGAGTTAATTATAGAAAAATTACCATGACAAGGTGGGCAGAAGGCCAGTTATGTGATTTTTTAAAGATACACAGAAACAGACTGTAATTTTGAAGGAACCTGAAGAAAGCTCTCAAAGATATGAGAAAGAAGAAGGGGAAGGAAAAGATGAAGTTACTACTCCATCTGTGTCTGCCTGTCTGCCTCCCTCACTGTACCCCTCTTCAGACGCTAGCCCTAAACTACCAGACGTCTATGATCTGAAAGACCCTGACCAGCACCATGTTTACAAACGCAGTGAGGAATTTCTTTTCTAGCCAACACTGAATGCAAGTACTGAGATACTTCAGGCGTTCAGGGTCAAGCTAAACAGAAGTGTATAAATTATCACAGTATTACAAGAAGGATGAGTAACACTGGTTTCTGGGGAATTTTAGTTCTTAAAGTTCATTCAGTAGGACCTAGAATGTGGTATCAAGTTTATGTTATCCAAAGATTATCCTCTGGCAGACCTTTAAGAAAAACCTGCCAGAAGGTAGCAGATTTTAAGAGGGTTTAGACGTGGAAGGGCCTTTGACACTACCTAGTCTAACGGTCTCCTGTTACAGATAGGAAGAGGGAGGCTCAGATGATTTATGTGACTTCAAAATCATTGAGGAAGTTGGTATCAGAGCTAAAATTAAACCCAGGTTTCTTAATTCTACCTTGAAGTTCTTTCCACAATACTAAGCTGCTTCTCTTGTCTGCCTCTGTCTATGTAAGCACAGGCCAGACAGCAGCCCCAGGAATCCTCACCTTAGACCACTTTGATGGAGCCTCATGAGTTTGGGTCTTGTCTATCTCTCACTCCTCTCGCCTTAATCAATGGAACAGTGGAGCATCAGAGAGCACTGGCTCCTCAACTAAAGGGCTGTAAGCCAGAGCCCACCACAGAGCTTCTCTGCTAGAGTATGCACAGTGTGTGCCAGGAAAGGGTAGGAGAGGCTTGGAAGGAAGGAAGCACGAAAACCCCACAGCTGACAATGGTTTGCTCAATAAATAGTTGGCATGAGTCAGTGTGAGCTCTTCTGGTCTGGGGTTGTAACAGTGCTCACTTTACTTATGACCCAAGGGAAGCAGGGCCACACCGACAGCACCAGAGTGCCTGCAGAGTCCAGTCCCATGAAAACACCTGGCCTACAGAGAAAGTAGAATATGGTAACATATCAAAAGCACCAAAACAAAACTTATGACCTTTCCCTAAACTTGTATAAGCTCCAATTCTCATGTGTAACCTCCCTCAGCATTAGGAAGGCCTGTGAAACACTTAAGATTGTGTCCCAGGTATATTAGATTAAAATGCATAAACTGGGGGGAGGGGCAAGATGGCCAACTGGAAGCAGCTTCCAACAGAGGCTCCTGTCCAAAAGGAAAGATAACGTCCAGAAACTGCCCAGTTGAGCCCAAGCCTGGGAGCCCAGCCGAGAGAGAGAAGTGATAAATGCAGGTCACCTCTGCTGAGGCAAGCTGCGATTCCAAGAAACCAAGCTTCAGGCATAAAAACTGAACTAAAGTTTTCCACCATTCTGAACTTCCAGTACACCCTTCTTCCCTTACCTGACGAACCAGAAGCCTGACCCTGCTGAAACTGAGGGAGGAGGGTTTGAGCAGCACCCACTCTCTCTGTCTGCTGGACCAGGTGGCCCATCAGGTAAGAGACTTGGGGCCCCACCGAGTCCCCACCAGCCCCCAGACCAGGGACTCCGCCCAGAACCACGGGGCTCCACTCTGCGCCCTGCCGAACTCACCACCCACAATGGCCAAGGACTCTGCCAGGATCCCCACACGGCCCTGATTGGCACCCCACCAGGCCTTGGCCTACGGCCAGCTGTGGCCAGGAACTCCACCAGGACTCCTATGGGGCTCTGATCTATTCCCCGCCAGGCCTTGGACCACCGCCTGCCACAGCTAGGAACACTGCTGGGCCTCAGCTGGCCACCCACTGTTGCCAGGGACTCCACCAGGACCCCTGCAGGGCTCCGATCCACACCCCACCTGGGCTCAGTCCTCTGCTCACAGCAACCAGGGACTCTGCTGGGCCTTGGCCTGCTGCCTGCCTCCCACCTCGGCCAGGGACCCTGCTGGGACCCCAGCAAGGCTCCGATCCATGCCTTGACAGGACTCGGCCCCCCCCACCCCCTGCTCACAGCAGCCAAGGACTCTGCCAGGCCTTGGCTCGCAGTCCACCATGGCCAGGGACTCAGCCAGGGACTCCACTGGGACCCCGGCACGGCTCTGGTCTGCGCTCCGCCGGGCCTTGGCTCTCTGCTCGCAGCAGCCAGGGACTCTGCTGGGCCTTGGTTCACCACTTGCCATGGCCAGGGACTCCCCCAGGACCCTCTGTGCAGCTCCGCGCCCCACTGGGCCACGGCCAGGGACCCCTGCGGGGCTCCGTGTCGCCCCCTGCCAGGCCTCTGCCTGCTGCCCACACCAGCCAGGAGCTCCACAGGAAACCCAGCAGGCCTCCGCCAGCCTCCCTGGCCAGGAACTCCAGGAGCCACACAACCTGTGTCCTCCCTACCCTCTCTGCCTCCGCACCAGCCCCACCTGTCTGGCCAGGGACTTAGGAGGCTGCGCAACCCATGCCCTCCCTCCAGAGCCTTCCTCCCAGCCAGAGACTGCTGGAGGCACAGGCTCCCTTTGCAAAGGCCACCGGGTGCTGGGCACTCCCAGAACAACATGCACCATCCCACATCTGGCTGCTTGATCCAGGCATGCTACACTCTGGAGCTGCTCCCACAGCCAGAACTCCCTGGCTGGGGCAGTCCCAGAGGAGGTACACAGGGTCACTCCCTACGAAGAGGGACCAACAACAGATAATGTATAAACCTGAGGGAAGGGATCCAGCAACAACAGAGTGATCCTGACAGGGTCTGATCTGGGAGAGACAGTTCCCCAACTCTGAGGACAGTCATAAGCAACAGTGAAAAATAATCATGAGGCGGAATCAACAGAAAAACTCTGGCAATATGAATAATCAGAGTAGATCAACTCACCCGAGGAACAAAGTAGATACAGCACAAGATCCCTTGCATAAGCAAATGGCTGAGATGTCAGAAATCAAATTCAGAGTCTGGATAGCAAATAAGATCAGTGGAATGGAAGAAAAGATGGAATTAGAATTTCAAGCAGTAATCCAAAAGATGTCTCAAGAATTCAACGAATTCAAAGACAAAATGACCAAAGATTTTGACACATTGAGACAAGAATTTGCAGCCCTCAAAGATCTGAGAAATACAGTAGAA
>CAUYON010042189.1:0-12751 GCA_963573935.1 Arctocebus calabarensis
CTACTGGGAGATGAATAGGTTACTAGTTAATCACAGACACACAAGAAAATTGCAAAGGTGACAAGTGACATGAAGGAGAGGTACATGGTGCCATAAGAGCTGTACTGCCAGGTGTCAACTAGTGAGGGAGGACGGGAGAGACCCCGAGGGACGGGTGCAGGAATACAGGGGAGAGGAGAGGAAGCTCCGGGCAGGAACTGGCCATTCAAAGGCCCAGTGGCAGAAAGAAGCCTGGTGAGGAGGAAAAGCCGGGAAGTCAGTGTGGCTGCTGGTCACGGCTGAGGGCTCAGGCAGGGCTGGGGATAGGCCAGGAACAGGACCGTTCCTACAACATGACTTTGTAGGGCACATAGGATTTTATCTATATGCCATAATTTACTTACCCAATTTCTTAGTATTCAATAGTTATATTATCTCAGTATTTATTATATATAAAGTTGTATTTTAATTTATATCTAAGAAAATATCTTGTAGATAAAATTTTGTGCATGTTTCTAATCAGTGCTTTGAGGTTAATTCCTAATAGATTAGGCAGAAGTATATGAACATTTCAAAGATTTATTGTATTTATTTCTCCAAAAGGTTATACAAAATTCACTTCTCCTGGGCCAGGCGAGGTGGCACATACCTGTAATCCCAGCACCCTGGGAGGCCAAGGCGGGTGGATTGTTTAAGCTCAGGAGTTGGAGAACAACCTGAGGAAGAGTGAGACCCGTCTCTACTAAAAATAGAAAAAGTAGCTGGGCATTGTGATGGGCACTTGTAGTCCCAGCTACTAAGGAGGTTGAGGCAAGAGGATCACTCAAGTCCAAGAGTTTGAGGTTACTGTGAGCTTAGAAGCAGGCCAAGGGCAACAGAGCCAAATGCTGCCTCAAAAAAAAAAAAAATATATATATATAGATATACTTCTACCCACATAGTTCAAGCCTACCTGTTTCTCATTCTGCTTCAAGGATTTGACCATCTGTTAAGGAGTGCCTTTGTATTTCAGTTTAAAGATTTTGGCCTTCTCTACCCTGAAATCAGATAAATATGCAGTAATATTTTCTTTTTGCTCTTTCATGGTTTTATTTTTACTTTTTATCTTAACGTCTCTGGAAACAATTGATGTGTGATGGTGTGAACATGGATACGAACCTTGTTTGGCCCTCACTGACTGTACCTCCTCCCCTGGGATCTATTTCTCAAGTTTTGCAGCTTCAATGACTTGTTTGCATGCAAACTCTCTACCACGTTCATTACTGAGAAGTCAACATACCTGGCAGTGTAGTCTCCTTAACACTCTTCACACCACCCCCGTCTTCTATTTGGACAAAAATAAAAACAGAGGTAGGCACTTTGTGGCTCAAAGGAGTAGGGCACCAGCTCCATATGCCGGAGGTGACTGGTTCAAACTGGCCCAAAACTGCAAAAATAAAAATAAAGTTAATAAAATAAAAAAACAGAAAATTACAGAGTAAAATAACCCCACCTAAGCACATACTTTTAACAAATGTCAACATAGTTGCTTCAGACATGTTACTTAGGAAAAGAAATAAAATATAACAGATTGATTTCAATCAAATACCCTTATGCACGGCTTCCTCCAACCCCAGGGATAACCATGAATGTCAATCAGGCATGGAACGTTCCAGTTTATGTTTTAAGACTTTAACTTCATATATATTTGCCCATTAATAAAATACTGTTTTGTGAGCTTTCACTTATATGAATAATCTTCCAGATGAATTTTAGAATCATCTTGTCAAAATCCCTGGAGACTCATTTTTTTTATTTTTTAATTTTTTTCTTTTATATTAAATCATAGTTGTGTACGTTAAGGCAATTATGGGGTACAATGTGCTGGTTTCATATGTAATCTGAAATATTTTCATCCAACTGGTTATTCATGGCATTTTCTTAGTTATTGTGTTAAGACATTTATATTCTGCATTTAGTAGGTTTCACCTGTACCCTTCTAAGATGCACCATATGTGTGATTCCACCAATTACCCTCCCTCCACCTACCCTCCCCCAACCCCTCCCCTCCCTTGCTCCTTTCCCCATATTCTTATGCTATAATAGGGTTATAGCCTTCATGTGAAAGCTATAGATGAATTTCATAGTAGGACTGATACATTTTCTTCCATTCTTGAGACACTTTGCTAAGAAGAATATGTTACAGCTCCATCCATGTAAACATGAAAGAGGTAAAGTCCCCATCTTTCTTTAAGGCTGCATAATATTCCATGGTATACATGTACCACAACTTATTAATCCATTCATGGGTCGATGGGCATTTGGGCTTCTTCTATGACTTGGCAATTATGAATTGGGCTGCAATAACTAGTACAAATATCATTGTTATAATGTGATGTTTGGTCTTCTGGATATATACTTAGTAGGGGCATTATAGGATCGAATGGCAGGTCTATTTTTAGATCTCTAAGTATTCTCCAAACATCTTTCCAAAAGGAACGTATTAATATGCACAGCAGTGTAGAAGTGTTCCCTTTTCTCCACATCCACACCAACATCTCCGGTTTTGGGATTTTGTGATGTGGGGTAATCTTAGTGGAGCTAGGTGATATCTCAAAGTAGGGTTTTTTAAAATTTTATTAATTCATAATTGTCTACATTAGTGCAATCATGGGGCATGATGTGCTGACTTCATATACAATCTGAAATATTTTCATCAAACTATTTAACATAGCCTTCATGGCATTTTCTTCTTTTTTTTTTTTCCCAGTGGTAAGACAGAATTTATTTACAGAAAAGAATACAGAAAACACTAAAGCTCCAGGTAGAGAGAGAGAACTCAAGTGGGGAGAGAAAAGCTCTCTCCACTTCTCTCCTGGTCTTTCCACGTCTCCCCCTTTAGGCTTTTAATCTCGGGGTATATATAGGTGTCTGGTTTCCTTGGCCAGGAAATGAATGAACACAGTCCCTTCCGCCAGGGCAAAGTGAATGAATAAACCAATGAATGGAATTGAGTCCATTCATGGAATTGAGGCCTAGGAAATTCGCATGAAATTGACCTAGGCATACGAAATGGGGGTTCCACATTTAGTCCTAAGTGTAAAGTGAAGGAGACACCAAGGCACAGGTGTCTCCTCGGTAGTTGTCCAGCCTTTTTCGCTATTGGAGCCTCCTGTGGGGGTTGGAGGTCCCCCTCCTTACCTGTCATCCAGCCCGCTGGTTGTTCAGCTGGCTGCCGCAGTACTGACACTGCCAAGGAGGAGGCAGCAGGTCCACCAGCTCCGCTGACCTGGCTGGGGCGCCAAATGTCCTGCATCAATTCTCCCTCTCCGAGTAGAAACTCTAACTGCTGTTAGGGAAAAAGGGTGAAGAGTCGATCTAACTGCTTCCTGCTGAATCAGGCGATGATAGAAGGGGGCAGTTAGGGTTTCTCTGGAGGGAGAGTGATACAGGGGTTCATGGACTGGAATCAAATCTGAAATATTTTCATCAAACTGTTAAACATAGCTTCATGGCATTTTCTTAATCACTGTATGAAGACATTGGTATTGTGCATTTAGTAAGTTTCACCAGTACCCTTTTAAGATGCACAGTAGTTGTGATCCCACCAATTGCTCCCCCTCCGCCCATCTTCCCCCCACCCCTCCCCTCCCTTGCCCCTTTCCCCATATTCTTGTGCTATAATTGGGTTTTAGCCTTCATATGAAAACTATAAATTACCTTCATATTAAGGCTGAGTATATTGGATACTTTTTCTTCCATTCTTGAGATACTTTGCTAAGAAGAATATGTTCCAGCTCCATCCATGTAAACAAGAAAGAGGTAAAGTCTCCTTTTTTCTTTAAGTCTGCATAATATTCCATGGTATACATGTACCACAATTTATTAATCCATTCGTGGGTCGATGGGCACTTGGGCTTCTTCCACAACTTAGAAATTATGAATTGGGCTGCAATAAACATTCTGGTACATATTTCTTTATTATGATGTGATTTTTGGTCTTCTGGATATATACCTAATAAAGGAATTATAGGATCGAATGGCAGATCTAGTTTTAGATCTCTAAGTGTTCTCCAAACATCCTTCCAAAAGGAATATATTAGTTTGCATTCCCACCAGCAATGTAGAAGTGTTCCCTTTTCTCCACATCCATGCCAGCATCTCTAGTTTGGGGATTTTGTTATGTGGGCTAATCCTACTGCAGTTAGATGATATCTCAAAGGAGTTTTGATTTGCATTTCTCTGATCATTAAGGATGGTGAGCATTTTTTCATGTGTCTGTAGGCCGTGTGCCTGTCTTCTTTAGAGAAGTTTCTCTTCAAGTCCTTTTCCCACCCTGAGATGGGATCATTTGTCCTTTTCTTGCTAATACGTTTGAGTTCTCTGTGTATTCTGGTTGTTAAACCTTTGTTGGAGGCATAAATTGCAAATATTTTCTCCCATTCTGAGGGCTGTCTGCCTGCTACATTTACTGTGTTCTTAGCAGAGCAGAAGCTTTTTAGTTTGATCAGGTCCCAGTAATGTATTTTTGATACAGCGTCAATTGCCTGGGGAGTCCTCCTCATAAAAAATTCACCCAGGCTGATTCCTTCAAGAGTTTTCCCTGCACTTTCTTCTCGTATTTTTATAGTTTCATGTCTTACGTTTAAATTTTTGATCCAATGAGAGTCTATCTTAGTTAATGGTGAAAGGTGTGGGTCCAGTTTCAGTCTTCTACAGGTCGACAGCCAGTTCATGGAGTACCTTTTGTTAAACAGGGAGTCTTTTCCCTTCTGAATGTTTTTAATTGTCTTGTCAAAGATCAAATAGCAGTAAATAGCTGGTTTCATCTCTTGGTTCTCTATTCTATTCCATACATCTATCTCTCTGTTTTTGTGCCAATACCATACTGTTAGATTAAAAGTTGAAGACCACCCTCTTCTAGCTTGAAATGTTTCAGCAGAGAGATCTGCAGTTATTCTGATATTTTTCCCCTTATAGGTTATGGTTTTCTTATGTATGGCTGCATTCAGAATTTTCTCCTTCATATTAACTTTAGTGAAGTTAATTATGATGTGCCTGTGGGATGTCTTATTTGGGTTGAGTCATGCTGGGGTTCTGAAACTGTCTGCTACCTGAATTTCAGAATTTCTTGGCATGTCTGGAAAGTTCTCTTTTATAATCTCGTGAAGAAGAGCCTCTGTGCCTTGCGAGCCACTTCATCACCTTCGGGGATCCCCATCAAGTGAAAATTGCTTTTCTTTGAATTATCCCAGAGCTTTCTGAGAGAATGATCCATTTTTGCTGTCCATTTCTCTTCCTCTTTCAGAGTTTGGGAGTGTTTGAAAGCTTTGTCTTCAGTGTCAGAAGTCCTTTCTTCTGCTTGCTCCATTCTGTTACTGAGGGTTTCTACTGTATTTCTCAGATCTTTGAGGGCTTCATATTCTTGTCTCAATGTGTCAAAATCTTTGGTGATTTTGTCTTTGAATTCCTTGAATTCTTGAGACAACTTTTGAAATGCTCCTTGAATTTCTAATTCCAACTTTTTCTCTCTTATTGATCTTATTTGCAATCCAAATTCTGAATTCGGTTTCTGACATCTCAGCCATCTGTTTATGAATGGGATCTTCAGTTGTGTCCACCAAATTGTTCCTTGGGGGGGGGTTGATCTACTATGGTTATTCATGTTACTGGAGCTATTCTGCTGATTCTGCCCCATGATCATTTTACACAGTTTGGGTAGATGAGCAGATAAGGAGAAGTTGGATTGTGTGCTCCAGGAGTAGTGATTGGCCAGTCCTTTGCCCCAAAGCTAGGACTGGTATCTGTACCTTTTCCCCTAGAGCTTTGCTAAGGACCCATACAGTGGTACAGCTTGAGAAACTGGGGACCTTCTTAGTGTGGTGGGGCTAAGTGGCTCTGTCTTATTTTCAGCTGGTCTCTGTCTTACCCTAGTGAATCAGTTACTCTGGGTTGAAGTTTCTGCTGTGGAGAAATACCAGCAATTGGGTCACCCCCCCCCCCAGGCAAAACTTGGAAAAAGAAAATCAAACCTTCCCACAACCACACACCCAGAGTACCACTTTGGATAGTCCTCAGGTGATTGTCCCACTTGGGAGACACAGTTCTCTGGTGGGAGAGTTCAAAAGGTCTCCAGTAACTACATAGCAAGGGTCTGCTGGCAGCTTGAGTATGACTTGCTCCGGTGCTCTGTGAAGTCAGAAGGACCCACCCAGCAAATAAAGTAGTCTGGGAAGGTTGATGCCTCCTTCCCCTCCTTGCACCTTTGTCACACCCAGTCATTGGTAACCCTACAGGGCTGTGACCCAGTTCTGTCCAATGAGCAGATGCTCCAGGTGTTGTGCCTGTCTGAGTCACAGGGAGATCTATGTCTCCTCAGCCAGGCTGCCATACTCTGCCATCATCTGGCAGGGGGAGGTGAGGCCTGACAAACTCGGGTGCTTAATGGGGGCTAGGGTATTTCACCCAGTTCTAGCCTTTCCCCTGATTGATGTTGCTGATAGAACAGAACAACTTTGTAGAATTTGTTTCTGTCCCAGCTGTAATCCTGTGTGGACCAGAGGCTGTTTGAGCAACTTAGCACTGTGGTGCTGCCCTGTCTCAGCTACAGTTTGTTTTGGGGCGAATGGTTAGAACTCGCCACTTAGCTGTTAGTTCCAGCCTCTGTCTGCTGGCTTTTGTCTCAGCTTTGATTGCCTGAGGGCCAGGTCCATCTGAGACTCTGTGAAACGAACAGTCCTCTGGGTCATCCCTCCCCTGGGAGTCTGCTATCTCTGCACGTGTGTATTCCAGTCCCCATGCTCTACCCAGGCCGGTACCTCCTCAGGCCTACCCTTACTCACGGGGCCTGTGTTTCCATCCCAGATCTGTTCCACCAGTGGCTGCTACCAGAGAAGATACCAGCTTCCTCTGGTTGCCTAGAGAGACTGGGAGTTTCCTTTCAAAGTATCCCCAGGGGTGTGAGCCCCATTGTTGCCGCTGCTGTGGCTGCTGCTCTGTGCCTCGGGGCACTGCCTCCCCTGTACCGTCCCCTCACAGTTGACCATCTTCGTGCTCCCATGCTGGCAAATCAGCACATGTCAGCAAGAGCCCATGCCCTGTCCTCAAGCCTCAAGGAAATGCCCAAGAATCTGGACTCCACAGGGGACAGGCTTCCAGACCTCGTGGTGAGAGTAGAGGGGAGTGCTGAGAGTTCAAAATTGCAGGTAGAGAATAAATACAGTTTTATACAGTTTTATGCCTGGCAGGAGAGTGCCATGGCACCCTAGTAGGGGAAGGAGGTCCGGTTTTTAGAGGGTCTCTCCCATGGGATAAAATGGGAGGTTATTTGAACTCCGCTTGCTTGTTTGTATGGAGCGTACTGTGAGCTGTTCTCATGGGGGAGGGGTCTCCTGTCTGCATGGCAATGGATTTTTGTACCCTTTCATTTGTCTCCTTGGGGTTGCAGCTCGCCTCAGCAGGATTGATGTGCATTCTTCAACCTTCTCTCTTGGCTCAGATCCGAACCATTGGCTTTCTTGCTAAACTTCTGTCCTCTAACTCTCCTTCTGGACAGGAGCCTCAGTGGAAAGCTGGCTCCAGTCAGCCATCTTGCCTCCACCCCCCCTTCTAAAAAATTCAAATTAAACAGAAGCATATCAAACAGAAAATATTAGTGGCTGGTGTTCATTCTCAGCTATATCTACTGTTAAGAATTTAAGTATCTTTCCAGATAGTTTTTTTTTTTTTTTTGTAGAGACAGAGTCTCACTTTATCGCCCTCAGTAGAGTGCTGTGCCATCACACAGCTCACAGCAACCTGCAATTCCTGGGCTTAGGAGATTCTCCTTCCTCAGGCTCCTGAGTACCTGGGACTACAGGTGCCCGCCACAATGCCCAGCTATTTTTTTTGTTGCAGTTTAGCCAGGGCTGGGTTTGAACCTGCCACACTTGGTATATGGAGCCACCAAACTACCCACTGAGCCACAGATGCTGCCTGATTTCCAAACATTTTTGATAGACACATGTATTAGATAGAGACAGATGAGTAGACAGCAGATAAATACACATGAATGATTTTTTCCTTTTATATTTTCCTCTTTTATATACTTCTCCAATTAGTATCTCATTTTGTTTACAATATGAAAAACTTTATGCAACCATTTAATAAATATTTATTCCATACTTCCTATATATGAGATAATATAGTACAACCCTGGAGAAAAAGCAATTAAATATTGACAGAATTTTAGTTTCCAATTCCTTGCTATAACAAGCCATACTCTAATAAACACCTGTTAACTTGTATCTTCAGGATCTTGTGCCCAAATTTCTGTACAAAAATGTCCTAGAAGGTGAATTGATGGATCAAAGCTTATGCTTCTTAGAGACTTGAAAGTTATTGTCAAACTGTTCTCAAAAAAAACAGTCATTTCACATTTTCAGAAAAAATACAAAACAGATATTTACCCACATCTTACTCAGCAGTAAGTATCACTCTTTTCATACTTTTACAATCTGATGGATGAAATCTAACAATGCATTTTTTAAATTTTCCCTTTAGAAGTTCTTTGAAGATTGTTTTAATAGCTCGGCTTTAGCCACGTGGCTTTGGCTACTTGGCTTTCTTCTTTAGTGGATTGCATATTACATGCTTTTCTATTTTTTATCTATCTATTCATTTATTTATTTATTTTGAGACAAAGTCTCATTATGTCACCCTCAGTAAAGTGCAGTGCCATGATAGCTCACAGCAACCTCAAACTCTTGGGCTTATATGATTCTCTTGCCTCAACCTCCCAAGTAGCTGGAACTACATGTGCCACAACACCCACCTATTTTTTGGTTGTAGTTCTTGTTGTTTAGCAGGCCCAAGCCGAGTTCAACCCCACTAGCCCTGGTGCATGTGGCTGGCACCCTAACCACCGACCTACAGGCACCGAGCCATTTTTCTATTTTTTAGAAAATCAGTTTATCATTGATTTGCGGGGCCTCTTTATATGTTAAGGACTTCAAATCCTTTGTCATGTACATTGCAAATATTTTTCTCCAATTTTATGATCTTTCAAACTTCTTTATGATAGGCTTTCTTGAACAGAAATTTAAAATATTATCATTGTTAGTATTATTATTATTTTTAGAGACAGGATTATACAATCACCCAGGCTGGAGTGCAGTAGTATGATCGTACCTTACTGTAACCTTCAACTGCTGGGCTCAAGCAATCCTCCTGCCTCAGCCTCCCAAGTACTGGAGACTACATATGCACACCACCAAGCATGACAATTTTTTTAATATATAAATGGGGAATGGGGAAGGTGATGTTGTCATGTTGCCCAGGATGGTTTCAAATCCTGGCCTCAAGGATCCTCCCACTTCAGCCTCCCAAAGTGCTGAGATGATAGGTATAAACAACTCTACCCATCCAGGAATTTAAAATCTTATATCATCAAATTTATCTCTTTTATCTTTTACGATTTGTGGTATTCATATCTTGCTAGAATGACTTATTATTTGTAAATGAATAGGCTAATCGAGAATTTTGATTTATGGAAACTGATTCTAATATATCTGGAGAATTATGGTGCATTTTTTGGTACAAAAATATAGCTTTGTGAGTTAATTTGGGTTTTTTTGTTTCTGTTTATTTAAAGATAGGGTTTACTCTGCTGTCTAAACTAGAAAGCAGTGGTACAATCAGAGCTCACTGCAGCCTTCAGCTCCTGTTCTCAAGTGATCCTCCTGCCTTAGCCTCCCAAAATACTGAGATTTATAGGTATGAGCCCCCAGCCACAAGCTCTCTTTAAATTCAGTAGCTACAATTTAATATTAAACCAAATATTGAAAAAATATAGAAATAAGAATGCAAATACTACTTTTAATTAAAAGTGGATATCTAATTCATTCTTTTCCAGTATGATTTTAAAATAATTATGATTTTAAAATAATTATATATGTAATACTAATTTACTATAAGGGGGAGAGTATATAATAGCACAAAGAATAAAACTTTCCTTCTTAATTACATTCCTCTGAATAACCACAGTTCA
Organism: Arctocebus calabarensis; assembly: GCA_963573935.1. Classification (NCBI taxonomy): domain Eukaryota; kingdom Metazoa; phylum Chordata; class Mammalia; order Primates; family Lorisidae; genus Arctocebus; species Arctocebus calabarensis. Next base: position 9,986 of record CAUYON010042189.1, read on the forward strand.
TATTTTATTATTTTTCTTTCCAGTCTTTTTTATACACGTGTGTACTCACGTTCTTGTGGTTTTTTTCTCAACAAAATTGGGTCCATGCTCTTTTAGAATGGCCTTGTTTTTCCAGTATATATCAGATTGTGAATATGGAGGGAGGGCTGAGGAACTATTGTATACTCCATTACACAGTCTATGATTCATTAATCTATTCGTATGTGTTTCCTAAGGAAAGTTCTTTAAGATGATAAGGAATATATCCCAAAAAATCTTCTTTTAAAAATCTTTGTCCTTTGATCTTTTACCATCTCTCTTGGTTTCTTCTTCTTCTTCTCCTCCTCCTCCTCCTCCTTCTTCTTCTTCTTGAGGTTATTTATTGATTTTTGTTACAGTGAACATCAGTGATTTTTTTTTTATTTTTTTCATCATTCAGCGTGAAACCAAGGACAGTGCAGGTGTGGAGGAGACAGAGCATTGTGGGACAGTGACTATTAGTCAGTGTGTGGGATCCTAGAGTCTCTCAGCAGGAGGAGTGGGAGGGACATGGAATGAGATGATGTGGTTGAGACTCAGGACCAGCTTCTCCCACAGAAAGTACAGTCTTACACTACTCTCTTCACCTTCAGAACACTTTTGGTCAAAGGAAGACATGAGTTGACTCTTTTCCAGAACCACTGTGAGTGCTGTAAAGACCAAGCTGACTCCATTTTATTAAAACTAACTCCATTTCTCAGCATTCATAATGTAGTTACATACCGAAAGCATTAAGTAACTTACTCCCTCCCCTGTCCCTCGTCCTTGTGTCTGTCCCGAGTGATAGCAGGTCCTTCCCAGACCAGCCAAGGACAAGTATTACTCAGTCCCCTAGACCTCTATCAGCTCACCTCACACCCCCTCCCTTTTTCCTTTCTGTACCCTTTTAAACCCCCTCCTTTTTGAAGCTGCGGGCTTCTCTGTTTTCCTGCTGTGCCAGGTATGAGAGGCCCCCAGGCCAGGCTTGTAAATAAACCTCTTGCTTTTGCATCAGATTTAGTCTCTCAGTGATTTATGTGGGGGATCCCTTGAGCTGGGCACAACATTTGGGGGTCCGTCTGGGATATCCCCCCAAAAGCACTGAGTACCTGCTCCGGAGGTGTGTGTGTGTGTGCCGGCATTTGTCTTGTCCTGTTCTGTGTTAGTCTCAGTTGTTGAATCTGTAGTTGGGACATGGAATCCCCAACAGGAACGCCCTGTGGTGGGGGACTGGGATGTGGAATCCCCAGCCTCTGGTCAAGTGGACCAGACGTTCCATCTGGTTAAGAGGCAAGGTGGGTTGCAACCACCAAATGGAGTTATACTGTTGTCTCATTTGCAGTTTGGCCTGAGAACTCGTGAGGGCAGGCTTCTGGTTTCTGGAGAAATCTTGTATGTTATTTGTTTTGTCTGTGTTTTATTGTATTTGGAGGGTGACATGGGACAGATGCAGACGACTCCCCTCTCCTTAACTTTGTCTCCTTTCAAGGATTTCAAAGACAAAGCCTGGATGTGTGGTTTTAAGGTAAACTTGTTACTAAAAGTAAACTTGTGACTTTTTGCAGGAATGAATGGCCAGCATACTACATCAGATGGCCACCAGATAGCACTTTTCACCTTCCCATTATTTTCCAGGTCAAAGATATAGTCTATCGATCTGGCACTGGGCACCTGGACCAGATCCCATATATAGTTGCTTGGCAGGACCTCGTGGAGGACCCATCATCGTGGTTAAAACCCCTTCTCCTTCTTTCAGGCAAGGAGGTGGCCAAACTCCTAGACTTAAAGGAGAAAAAGGAGAAGCCTTCTGAGCCCACTGCCCCTCCCCCGGTCCTCCAAGGAGGACCTGATCCAGAGGTGCTCTCCCCCCTTCCTATCAACCTCCCGAACCAGGAACAGCACTATTTGCCCTTCACCACAAGTGATCTCTATAACTGGAAAATGCAGAACCCTAATTCTCTGAAAAACCCACTGCCTTGATTGATCTCTTAGACTCAATTCTTTTTACTCATGAGCCTACTTGAGACGAGTGCCAGCAGCTTTTACAGGTCCTTTTCACCACTGAGGAGTGGAACCATGTCTTGGCTGAGGCCAGGAAGGCTTTCGAGGGTCCAGATGGAAACCCCACCATCAATAAGGCTCTTATAGATGCGGCCTTTTCCCTCACACACCCTGAGTGGAATTTCAATACAGGAGCTGGTCAGGTAAGGCTCCAAGTCTACCGCCAGACTCTAATAAAGGGTCTCCATAAAGCGACTAGAAAGCCAACTAATTTGGCCAAGGTAGGTAGTGTAGGGCAGGAAAAGACAGAACCCCTGCAGCATTCTTAGAAAGAATCCTGGAGCCATTTCGCAGGCACACACCTCTAGATCCTGAAGCTGCAGAGAATAGAGCAGCAGTTGTCATGTTCTTTGTTAATCAGTCGGCTCCAGATATTAAGCGCAAGCTGCAGAGAATAGATAGACTGGGCGAGAAATCTTTGCAGGACCTCTTAGAAGTTGCTGAAATAGTCTACAACAACCGTAAGACCCCTGAAGAAAGACAGATAAAGGCAGACCCAGGAATTGGCCAGGATCCTCCTAGCCTCTATGGCTGCAACCTCAGACGAAAGAGAAGGGCGACTGCGCCGACTGGCAGCGGGAGGTAAGGAGAGCTCCCTAGGCAGGGAAAAGTTCCACCTCCAGAAGGACCAATGCGCCTATTGTAAGGAACATGGACACTGGGCCCGTGAGTGCCCTAAAAGACCACCTCCTAGACCTCCATGCTCCC